>VDFB02033437.1:0-88285 GCA_007258455.2 Sequoia sempervirens
TTTTGGAGGCCTTTTTCTCTATGGATGTTTGAGTTTTGTTAAGAGGACTGGCTAGGAGCTTGGCTCTTGCTTGGTTTTGACTTGTTGAGACGAAAACCTCTACAAGGACACCTTCCCCGTGCGTGAAAGACTGTATCAGGAAGGAATTTGGAGGCTTCATTTCAGGGGCTTCATATGTGCTTCAAGTTGCAGATTTAAGGGTTTAGTAATAAAGCTTTTCAATATATTTTGAGATGAAATCTTATTGTCTTGGCCTGTGATGATAAGGAAACAAGTTTTTGGTGAAGAATATTGGATTTGGAGTTGATTTACTTGTTTTCAAGACACTTCATTGGTTCTCCTAAAACCCACGTTTATGCTCATAACTCTCAGAAGAATTTAATAATATTTGTGGGTATTGGTTCGAAGCATCTCTCTTTCCATGGCAATCAAATCAAGCACTAGTTCGCATATTATGGTGAAGGAAATGATTTTTTAGAGCATGCTACAGTACCACTGCTATAGTGCCGCTACAATACCGTGCTACAGTGTTGCGCTACAGTGTTGTGCTTCCAGGTTGCAGGTTATAGGCGTTGGATTGAATATTTTGGTTCATATTTCGAAGTGGTTATTGGGATTTTGCTTTGTAAATCAAGGATTGGGTTTGGGTGTTGTTTTAAATACTTTTTGGTGGTGATTTTATCAAATTCTGGGCACTTTCAGTTTGAACCTGATCACACATAATTGCTCATATCTCCTGAATGAAATGGGAAAACAAAATGGGTATTGAAACATCAGGTCACTCTCTTCATAGCGAACATTCTGAGCACTTGTATGCATTTTTTGGTGGACAAATTGATTTTTTAGGGCCCAATCGCCCCTAGAAGAGGGGCGGCTCATTGCAGCCCAGATTCATTGGGTATTCTGACTTTAGTCAGGGTTTTGTGGTTGGTGTTGTAGCTTCCCCTTGCTGTGTTGGATGTATTCTTGGTGAATGAGGAAGAAGACTCTTTTGGGGTAACTAGACGTGGGTCTAAAAAGGGGTCTTGCTGCTGTATGTTAATTACCAGGTCTGAAGGCACTTGAAACTCTACTCTTGCCTTGTCGTCTACAACACAAATGTTCTAAAATCTGAAAGCAGGGAGTAAGAGGGTTATTTTCTTGTGGAGATAGTCAATGAACCTTGAGGAGTCTTTACGAGCTGCTGCAAAACCTTCTCCCAGGTCTGATATAGTCTCAAACTGATAATGTTCTTGCTTTGTATGTCTGAAATTAATATTGAAAGAGATCAGATTATATTTATTTCTGAAAATGTTCATTTAGACTATATTTGCTATCAAATATATTATTGTTCATGCACTACTTGATAAATTAAATGCAAATGAAAACCTCTTCAAAGACACTACAAAACACTTCATGAAACCTTCAAACAGCAAACAGCAGACTAGGAAAAAATTAAAAAAATAATATATATATTTGGGGTAGATTATTACATTGTACTTGTGTTTTCACCCTCTGGGAGAGCCATGGTGAACGTCACGATGAGGTGACAACATCACGTTGAGTGATGAGCACTTGTACATACCATACACGGGTGTAGCCATGATGGTTGATATCACGATGAGGTGATATCTTTCCTTTCCACATATGGGAGTAGCCATTGTGGTAGACATCACGATGAGGTGATATGTCTTATGCAACTGGAAGTATCCTCCCTAGCTGAGAGGGAGTGTCGATGTTCATAGCAACGTCGGGCAATTTCTTCTAGCCACGGCATCAAGGATAAATTTAATGGAGCCTAAACGGCTATCAAATTTATATGAGACCGATAATATTAAAGAGGCACTTCATTTAATTAAATGATAATTATTTATTAAAGAGGTTAGAATTTATGAGGTGGCGCGAACTTCAAAGGAGGCCGACTTATGGCTTTGAAGAGGCACGTCCTTCCCTCTCATCTTGTATATATGTTCGATGGTTCTTCATTGGTGATCACTCATTCAGTTTGTTCATCACAAGTTCGAGTTTCTCAAGTGCGAGTTCATCTTCAAGTGCAGATTGATATTGTTGAAGGCTGAGTTTTATCATTAGTGAATTTGCATCATTGTGTTACTGTGGATTGCATCAGATTGTGGTGCATACTCTTGGCCTCATTATCGGCCTTATTGTAAAGGAGACATTCTCTGTGATCCAATATATAAGTGATATATTGTTGCTGGCTTTTTTCTCCCTCAAGAGGAGGGTTTTCCCAGGGTATCTACTGTGTTATTGTCTGATTTTTTGAATTAAATTTCTGTGCTCTAATCTAATCACAAAAACTAACAATAATAACTGTCGCAACCTTGAGAAGGAGCTTCCAAAAAGGAAATTGTAAGACTTTTTGCATCCACCATTTGAAGGAGATTTTAAATTAAGGAAAATAAAAGAAATAGTGGATGGCCAAAGGAATAATTAAATACTATTATAATATGAAATTATAATAAAAAAAATAAAGAAAATCAAGGGATAGTTTGAAGAGTTATTACTGTTGATGAAAGTTTATTTAAAGGAGTTCAAGAAAGAAGAAAGGACGATCATGGAAAATACATTTTATATCTAGTTTTCATTCCTTGTGGAATGTGAAAGGTGGTTCAGCATATGGAGGGTGAAACCTCAAAGACAAAGATTTAAGACCAAAACCCTTAATTTCTCTTGCCACGTTAGTGGATGAAAACTCTTAACTTTAGATAGAAAATTTAGGAAATATTTCAAGACAATTATGCAACTAAAGAAGCTGCAAATTGGAGGAAAGATTACAGAAAAATATAATTTTAATATTTTCAAATTGGTATTAAGCTTTAAATTTGAAGTTAATAATTATCAAAATTATAGGTTTGAATTTAAAGTAATATTTATAATTAATTATGTAAGTATTATTGTGAGTATGGGATATCTATTTAAGGAAAAAATAAGGAATTTTTAGAATGTGACATTACAATTGGTATTAGAGTAGTAGTCCTGCTAGCCTATGGGTCTAAAATTTGTTTATGCAGTGGAACCAAAGAGATCAATGGACCTTGGAGAGAGAAAAAAAAACTAGAGGCAACATTACTGTTGATGTTATTGCAGCTTCGGGCTTCATACTTCCTTATTTATTTGTGATTATTTAATGGCAACATATCTCTAAGATGGCCGGCCTCCTTTGTAATTATTATTTATTATTTGTAATTATTTTTATGGTGGCCGACCTTGTCCTTGAAAAGGTGCGACCCCTCTAAGCAACATGCATATATAGGTGGTCACTTTCTCTCATTTGTGTATCAAGCAAGTTCGATCTCCTTCTCCATTAAGTGCGAGCTTTTCAAGAAGAATAGTGCAAATTAATATAGGAGCAGATTGAGAGTTTATTCAAGTGCAGATTGAAGATCAGACTATTAGTTTGTGTTACAGCCATTGCTGGTGCTGATCTTTGGCCTTGTGTGTGGCCTCATTGTAATGTAACTTGAGGCCATTGCTCATATATATAAGAGATATAATTGTTGTTGGGTTTTTCTCCCTCAAGAGGAGGGTTTTCCTAGGGTATCTGCTGTGTTATTGTGTCTGATTTTGAATTTAATTTTCTGTGCATTAAATCTGATCATAAAACTAACATGGTATCAGAGCGGGTTTGAAGAAGATCTTGATCAAATTCTGTATTACAGCGATACTCCTTATTCTCTTTCTCATCGTTGATTATTGCTATCTCTTCATCAAGATGGTGAACAGTCTCAAGATCGAGGACAGACTTGAGGGAGCAACAAACTTCACATCTTGGAGATTCATAATTATGCTCACCTTGGAGTAAAACGAATTGGCGGAGTTCGTGGAGAGCAAACTCCCCGAGCCTACGGATGTGGAAGAGAAAGTTAAAAATAAGAAGAAAGATACTAAGGCGAAGAAGATGTTAGTTGATTCCGTGAAGGATCATATTGTTCCTATTGTCTCCAAGTTGAAGATGGCAAGGGAGATGTTTAAAACCTTGGAGGAGATGTACGAAATCAACAACACAAGCCGTACACTTGCACTGAAGCAACAACTCCATCATGTGAAGATGGCGGAAGGAGAATCTATCATCGCTTACTTCATGAAGATTTCCGAATTAAGAGATCAACTCTCTACCATTGGTCATTTTGTTGATGGCAAGGATCTGACCAGGCTTGCCCTCAATGGTCTTCCTTCATCTTGGGAGTCTTTCATTCAAGGAATCAGCACAAGATCTAAACTTCCCAAGTTTGATCGTTTGAGGGCGGATTGCATTCAAGAAGAGTCTAGGTTGGCTACAAGAGGTATTGGTCGAAGCCCTACAGATGAAGACATTCATGTTCTTTAAACTCAATCCTCGAAGAAGAAAGGAAAGGTGGAAAGAAAGAAATTTCAAGAGGAATAGAGATAAAAGATCAGATGGTGCCCCTGCATCTAAGAAGAAGGACCTCTCCCACATACAATGATTCAGATGTGACAAGTTTGGTCACTATGCAAAAGATTGCCCAACCAGACCTAAGCAACATGCTTCATGTAATGCATGTCCCCTTCTCGAGCATGATCTTTTCAGTTGACCGTTGGCCTATTTCGGAGATCCGTAGGTTACTCGGATGGTGTAATTAGGGTTTCCTGTTTTGGTGGTTGCTGTTGCTCGAGTCTTGGTGATTGGATTGTGGATTCTTTCTGGCAGGGTTTTGAAGCTCCTGATGGTGTGACTTGCTTTTAACGTTCCGTGCACTTTAAGATTTACTATTTTAGTAAATTCTATTTCCCCAGCAGTGGTCTATTGTTTTCCTTTCAATTGGTTCTCTTCTTTAGCTGGTTTAGTTGGTTTCTTCACTTTTGGTCTTGGGATGCGTTTTGGAGAGATAAGTTCAATTTATTTAAAAATGTTATATTTTAATGTTGACCCCCCCCATGGCCTAGTGCTTCACTTCAAGTTGTTTTAAAAGGTGGCTTTTCTTGTGGGGGCACTTCATAGGAGATATTTGAATATTTTTTAAAAAGGTTAATGCTTGCTTGAAGGAGGACGCCTATTTTATGGAGAGATGATTTTAAAATAAAGTCAAAATTAGCTTTGAAAGGGGACACCTATACTGGAGGGAAAAGAAGTCAAATTCAAATTTGAATTAGAGCGCACTTTCTAGAAGCATCTAGAGTTTCCTTGCTGGGCTTATATAAGGAGACCTCTCCTCTTCTTTGGATCATCTTATGTCTACAGTAATGTTATTCTGCCGGAATGGTACTGGGATTGCTTCGATGAATGAATGCCTCCTAGCCTTGGCATTGCTTCTTGCTTGAAAGAGAGCAACTAGTGGTGAGATACTTGTAGTTTAGAGAATCTTGTAGTGAGGTTTGCTTTGTAGCATTTGTTTGCATTGTAGTTCAGTTCTTGCATTTTATATCAATTTCTGGAGTTGCTGATTCAGTGTAGCTGGAAGTTGTTTTTGCTCATATATCAGAAAACAAAAATGTTCTTGTTCTGGGTAGTGATCCATTGAGCTTTTATGCTAGGGGCGACCAAGTTTGACAAGTTTCAGAATTTTTAATTAAGTGCTGATTTTTCTAGAAGGAAATCGCCCTTCTTAGAGGGCCGTACTTTTCTGTACTTGTCTTGATTTTCGTGCAAAAAATATATATTAGTTTGGGTCAGTTTTATGGTTCATTATGGGGCGCCATCATCTTAGGAAGCTAATGCATTTTATTTGAGGTCTTTGGGTTGAGAATTGAGTGAGTTGCAAGCATTTTATTAGGGTTCAGTGTTTCTGGTTAAGCATTTTAGGTTGCTGGTCTGTCATAACAGATTTAGGAAATTGCATTTTGGTGAAGGGATTATGATCAGAAAGTCTCAACAAGCTTTGAGGAGACCTTATTCATTATTGCAGCATTTGGATAGCTTCTAATCCTTGTCATGGCAGGAACTTTCTATCAAGTTGTAAGCTGAACAGTAGTACTGTCAGCATTTCTTCTCATCTTTCTCTTCATGCTTGTAATACCCACTGAATAAGTGGAAGAGGCTGGCTTGCCGCCTATTTACATTTTGAATTGCATTGTAGTACTTATTATCTCCGCCATATGGTAGCTCCATTCCCACTCTGGGTTTGAAAGCACATGCTTGGCGTCGAGTTTACTTTCAGCAATTGTAGTTGGTAGGGATCCTCTGACCATATGTTCGTCCATCTTGGGCACATTCTTGGTTAGAGTTACTCTTTCAGCATGCATTGAGATCCTTTGACCATATGCTCACACCTTGCCCTACTCGGGATCCTGGTGTACATTCTTGGTTAGAGTTGTATTCCGCATCGTTTTAGTTTAAGTGCTAACCCTAACGGATGTGTGTTGCATTGCTCATTGTAATCAAAAATTGAAAAAAATTGGTTCAAAATATTTCAGTGGTATCAGAGCCACACATCCTGCCATCCTGTGAAACAAACCTTCTATGAGTGACAGAGAAAAAAGATACTTAGCAAGGGAAGACAAGAAGGCTGCAAGTCAGTTTCAGTGGCATCAGGTTCCAGAGGGTCAGACAGCTTCAGAGGTATTGAGGGCTCATTGGGAGTCTTCTCAGGAAACAAAAATGGTAGAGGGTGAGAGGTTAGCGGGTGGTAACGAGAGGTTTACCAGCAATAGAGATGAAAGTGGAAAGGGAAGAGAAAGAACACCAAGTCCGGGAAAGAGGTTTGAGAGGAAGATGGATGCCATAATGGATATGGTATCTTTCATGATGGGGAAAATGGGTCAGAATCCTAATCCACAGAACAATCCAGGGCATACTGGAGAACACAGTGCCTCCAACCAGCATAATGGACATGCTGCTCAGCCTACTTCAAATAGCACATACATTTCTTCCAGGCTGTTTAAACCCACCTTCTTAGCACCAGTAAACCCTCAACCTGATCCGGGTGAAAATGCATCATTTGTGGAACAGTTGAGACTTGACTGTGCTGAGTATGAGTCTCTTCTTGATGAGATCAAGTTAGACATGTCTTACAACGACTTTGTGGATCATAAGAGAAAGAATAGAGGGCAAGGAAGACATCATGATCATAGGAGAACATCAGTACAGAGGGACTTACATCAAGCTATCAACAAGGTTACGCTTCCACATTTTGATGGGAGTGACAGCAGTTCGGCTAGAGCTTGGATACAAAAGTTAGACAACTATCTAGCTCTTAGACCCATGGCAGAAGAGGAGGCGATTAAGTTTGCTACACTACACCTAGATGGGGTGGCCCACGAGTGGTGGTACCATGGCCTAGTCACCTTGGGTCATCGGTCTATCACTACCTATGATGAGTTCACCAATAGACTCATAGAGAGATTTGAGAAAAAGGATCTAGAAGTACATTTCAGAGAGTTGGCACAGCTTAGGCAATATGGCACAGTTGATGCCTACATTGCTGAGTTTCAGAGACTTTCAGTAATGGTCACAGGAATCACTGAGAGGCGGTTGGTGATCCTATTCAGTGAAGGGCTTATGGAACCACTAAAGGGTTGGATTAAAGCCTTTGATCCACCCTCCTTACAAGAGGCGATGAAGAAAGCAAGAAATATGGAGTGGGCTGCTCCTAAAGCCAAATTTCAATCCAAGCCATCATTTCATAAGGACAAAGGAAAAAGACCTCACCATAAGGAGTTCAAACAGCATAAAACTCATGTCACAAGGTTGGATCCAGAGACACTTAACGAACTTAGGAGAAAGGGGTTATGTTTCCGGTGTAGAGAAAAGTGGTCCCAAGATCATATTTGCCCAAAAGGAGTCAAAATTCATCAAATTGAATACTATTCAGCTGAGGAAAGTAATTCTGATTTTTCAGACCAGCAGTCTGATTTTGATGACAGCGAAGTGGAAAGAGCTCCAGAAGAGTCTGAAGATGAAAAGGGAAGTGGGAGTACTTTGGCTCAACTTTCGAGCTTTCAAAAAAATGAATCCTTCAAAGTTTGAGGGATGATTAAGGGGCAGCGAATAGTTGCTTTGATCGACACTGGAGCAACGCATAACTTCATTGATGAAGTTGTGGTGGCAAAGAAGAGGCTGCAAACAGAAGAATTTGAAGGCTTCAAGGTTATGGTTGCTGATGGGTTTCACATTTCTTGCACCAAGAAGATTTCAAACATGACTATGCAATTGGGCAACTATGAAGTCAAAGATGACTTCTATGTAGTCAACATTGGAGATACGGATGCCGTTCTAGGCATTCAATGGCTGAGTTCACTTGGAGAGATTTCTCTAAATCTGCAAACCATGGAACTTAAGTTCCAATCCGATGGGAAGAAGGTGGTGCTAAGGGGAATGTCAAATGGTGGTCCTCGGATTGTGTCATTCAAGAGAATGGCAAGGCTGATTCGGCAAGATCAAGTTGAGTGGGCTGCGGAATGTATGATTCTTCCAACTAGTCTGGTTGAAACAAAGAGGGACTATCCTCCTGATATTCAATCTTTACTCACCAAGAAAGGCAAAGGTGTTTGCTGATTTACCGCCTGGGCCACCTCTTGAACGGGGTTCGGAGCATGTCATAGAGCTCAAGGAAGGGGCTAAGCCGGTTATCACAACTCCATATCGGTACCCTAAGAAGCAGAAGGATGAGATTGAGAAAAAAATTAAGGAACTCTAGGAGATGAGCTTCATTCATCCAAGTAAGAGTCCCTTAAACTTCATGATTGTTCTTGTGAAGAAGGATATAATTTCATTCGCGTATTGTGGATTATCGCGCTTTGAATCAAAGCACCATCAAAAAGCGATACCCATTCGAGATGAATGAGCTCATTGATGAGTTACATGGAATTAAGTTCTTTCAAAGATTGATTTGAGTCGGGCTACTACGATTTGGATGAGAGAATTACGATGTTGAGAAACTGACATTAGAGATGTCTATGGTCCTTCAAGTTCTTAGTCGTACCATTTGGGTTTGACTAATGCTCCTGCTACCTTCAGTCTTGTATGAATAGTCTTTGAAGCGGAGTTGAGAGTTCGTATTGTGTTATTTTGATGACATTCTAATCTTCTGGCAAGACATGGGAAGAACATCTCAAGCACTTGGAGGAAGTGCTTAGCATCCTAGAATCAAAGAGTTTGTTTGCCAAAATCCAAATGTAAGAATTTGGAATGAAGAACTACTTTACCTTGGTCACATAATCGGTGTTGATGGAGTGAAGGTTGACCTAAAAGATCAAGGCAATAGTTGATTGGCCACCTCCGAGAGAACTTGACCCATTTGAAAGGGTTCTTGGAGTCTTTACAGTAGTTTCTGAAGATTTGTGAAAGGCTACTCACAAAGTGCTGCTCCTCTTATTGACCTCACGAAAAAGGGGGCTTTTTGTTGGTCAGAAAAGGCTCAAAATACTTTTGATAAGTTCAAGAAGATCATGAGCTCTTGTCCGGTTTTGGCCATACCAGATTTTTCCAAACCTTTCGAGCTACAGTGTGATGCATCCGGAGAAGGTGTTGGGGCTGTTTTGATGCAAGACAAGCATCCCATTGTGTTTGAAAGTAGAAAGTTAAGGGGTGTTGAAAGGACCTACTCCATCTATGACAAGGAAATGCTTGCAATCATGCATGCATTAGCTAAGTTCAGACAGTATTTGGTGGGGAGCAAGTTTGTGGTCAAGACTGATCACAATAGTCTCAAGCACTTCATGCATCAGAAAGATTTGAACGAAAGACAACAAAAGTGGGTAAGCTTCAAGCTTACGATTTTGACATTGAATATGTCAAAGGGAAAAACAACATTGTGGCAGATGCTCTATCTAGGAGACCTCATTTGAGCTCATTGTGTGAGCTTATTGCTGATTGGAAGGAGATGTTGCTTGCTGATTATGCCAAAAATCAGTTTGCAATCAGCATCATTGAAGGTACTTTTCATGATGAAAAGTACAAGGTGGTTGAAGGTTTGATACACTACAAGGGAAGGATCTTTTAGGTGGCTGATTCTAAGCTCAAAAAGAAGATTTTGATGACATTCCATGACATCCCACTTGCTGGTCATCAAGGTTTTTTCAAGACATATAGGCAGATTCGGGAAAGGTTTTCTTGGAAGGGGCTGAAAGGGGAAGTCCAATGCTACATCCAGGAGTGTCCCACTTGTCAGATGAACAAAAATGAGCATTCTCTACTAGCTGGTCTGCTGCAACCTCTTCCCATTCCCAACCAAAAATGGGAAAGCATATCAATGGACTTCATCACTGGGTTGCCAAAGGTCCAAGGCAAAGATTATATCTATGTTGTAGTGGACAGATTAACAAAGTTTGCTCACTTTGCCATTACCAACTCTTTTTAGCAACTCAAGTTGCAGATTTGTTTTTAAACAGGTGTTTGAATTGCATGGGTTGCCGAAAAACATTGTGAGTATTAGGGACAGCAAGTTCCTAAGCACTTTGGAAAAGAGGTCTTTAGAATGAGTGAGTGGGTGCTTACTCCCAGCACTAGTTATCACCCTCAAACAGATGGACAAACAGAGATAGTGAACAAGTGGTTGGAAGGCTATCTCAGAAACTATGTTTCAGAATAGCAAACGGCATGGGTGAAATGGCTTCACCTAGGAGAGTATTGTTACAATTCATCCTTTCACATGTCAATAAGGATGTCTCCCTTCATGGCTCTCTATGGTTATGAGGCTCCTAGCTTTGCTGATTTGGTGTTTGGTGATAACAAAGCCCCTCAAGCCAAGGATAAGTTAAAGCATAGTCAAGATATCTTGAAGTCCTTGAAGAACAACCTTCAGATTGTATAGAATTAGCAGAAGATGTACGCTGATCAGCGGCGTGTTGAGCGCTTTTTTGAGGTTGGAGATATGGCTTATCTTGGACTACAGCCTTATAGATAGTCTACTCTCAAGAAGAGTGGAGCTGAGAAACTCAAGCCTCGCTTCTATGGGCCATTCAAAGTTATCAGAAAGGTTGAAGCAGTAGCTTATGAGTTGGAGCTACCTTCGAATAGCAGAGTACACAATGTCTCCCACGTGTCTCACCTCAAAAAGGCCCTTGGACACAATGTTGTTGCTTCATCACAGTTACCACCTTTGGATGAAGAAGGTCAGTTAGTTTTGATTCCTGAAGAGATTCTTGATTCCAAAGAGTGTTCTTTAAGAAAAAAAACCATTAGAGAGTACTTGGTGAAGTGGAAAAACTTGCCTTTGGAGGATGCAACTTGGGAGAATGAGGAGATTTTGCAGCATCCTGGCTTGCGATTGCTTGAGGACAAGCAATCTTGGGGAGGGCGGACTGTAATGTCCCCTTCTCGAACATGATCTTTCAGTTGACCGTTGGCCTATTCTGGAGACCCGTAGGCTACTCGGAAGGTGGAATTAGGGTTTCCTGTTTTGGTGGTTGCTGTTGCTCGTGTCTTGGTGTTGATTTGTGATTTCTTTTTGGGTTTTCAGAGAGCTTCGCAGTGGTGTGTCTGGCTTTGCATTCTGAGCACTTCCTGGAATTTACTATTTTTAGTAAATTCTATTTCTGGCAGTTGGCAGGTTGGTTCCGGTTCAGTTGGCTTCCCTCAGTTATCAGTTCAGTTGGAATTGCTCAATTTGGCCTTGGGTTGCGTTTGGAGTGATAAGTCAAGTTGATTTAAAATATTATATCTTTAATGTTATATTTTGATATTGTGACCCCTTGGCCTAGTGAAACGACTTTATTTTGTTTTAAAAAGGGGAACTTTGAGGGGTGGCGCCTCATGGAGATAATTTAATGTTTTCTAAGAGTCAGAAATAATGCTTGAAAAGGGACGCCTATCTTATTGAGGAGTTTATTTTTAAAATTAAAGTCATTTTTGCCTTGAAGAAAAGGACGCCATCTTTTGAGAGGGAAAGGGAGTTATTTCAAATTTGAAATTTAGGGTTTCTAGAAGCTTCTGGGGGCCTTCTCAAATTTATAAAAGGAAGCCTTGGGTTCTTACTTGATTATCTTATTGTCTACAGTAATGTTACTATGCCGGAATGGTATTGGATCACTTCGAAGAATGAATGCCTCCTAGCCTTGGCATTGCTTCTTGCTTGCAAAACAACAACTAGTGATGAGTTAGTGGTAGTTGAGAGGACTTTGTAGTGAGATTTGCATTGTAATGTTGTTTTATCGTTTGGGAGTTTAGTTATTTGCATTTCATGTCATTTTCTGGAGTTGCTGATATTAATGCTGAATCTGTAGTTTTACTCATATCTCTGAAAATAAATTTGTTATCATTTTGGGTACTGATCATTTGTGTTTCCCTGCCTTGGGCGATCATTTTTGCCAAGTTTCAGATTTTATAAGCAAGAATTGGATTTTTCCTGTGCTCCACGGTGATGCGTCCCCTATACTTTTTGCCCGTTTCCCGTACCGGGTACGAAATGGGGATGCGGGGATGGCTAGGAAACATACCCTGGAAGTCCCCTTTTGACCACCAAGTACTGGAACCTTTTAGGGGACGTTTTGCGGTCAGGGACTTGCCCAAGGGACTTAGGGTATGGCTAGGAGTACCCAGCACGGCCCAGCCGTCCCTCGTCCGTACCGGGTACGGCTAGCCGTACCCTACGGCCCAGCAGCAAGTAAAGCGCTTATTTTTAAAAAAATAAAGTTTTTTAAATTAAAATAAAGGTATGGGGGGTTCCACAAGGGGCGCCCCATGGCACTTAACTTAAGTTTCACCTTTTATGTGGCCTAAAATGTGAAAAACAATTCATTCTTATTTCTTGCCATGTGAAGTGAAGGAGAGCAAAAGAAGAGCAGCTGAGTGAAAGAGAGAAGAGCAACTTGAAGAGGAGCTTAGGGCATCATTGCCAACATATTAGAGGTATGTTTCTCATCTTTGTTTTGTATTTGCTATTTGTTTCTAATTTTTGCAAGATTTTTCTAAGTTTTTCAACACATAGGAAGGGCATTTAGGGTGTTTTTTTTTTGTTTTGAATTTGCAGCTCTTTGAAATCAAAAACTTCATAAATTTTTTGAAAACCACCATGAGTAGCAGCAGTGATAGTGAAAGTCATGATATTGAAATCCAAATGGAGGAAAGAACTCAAACTCAAAGAACTAGAAATAGACCTAGAGGTGGTTCAACTCCAAACATTAGGGGGTCTTCAGAGACTAGGAGTGGAGTAGGGTCAGCAAGTTCAAACCCCTTTGAATGTCCATCTGAAATCCTCAAAAAATGGGCAAGAGGCCCATTTAACCCCAAAAAACCTCTACTACAATTTGCAACAAGAGTTGATAAAGACATGCAAAAAAATTCGGGGGGTAGTAGAGTATGGGAGTGCCATTTGTGCCAAAAACAATATAGGGGCAGCTATACGAGAGTTTATTGCCATCTTTTGTCGATTGGTGGTCAAGGGGTGAAAGGGTGTAAAAAAATAACCGAACAAGAAAAAATTGAGGCAACTAGATTGCATATGGAGGGGGAGGCATTATCAAAAGGGGTTTCAATTGAGAGTTTGCAGCCTAGTTCGAGAATGTCTACACCATCAGTGGATGTTGCTTCAGCTTCTCATTCTCATGTGGGGGAGGATTCTACTAGAGGAAAAAAAAAGGAGTATGAATGTCGCTGATATGTTTAATGTTACAGCAAAAGATGGGGCTGATTCTTCTATTGCCAAGTTTTTTTATGCTAATGCCATACCATTTCATGTCTCACGTTCACCATATTTTAAAAAAATGTGCAAAGATATTGTAGTTGCTGGTCCCTCATATGTTCCACCTGGAGAAACTAAGCTACGCACCACCCTTCTTGATAAAGAGTACTCCAAGGTGAGTGTTTTGATGGAGGATATGAGACAAACATGGTTGACAGATGGCTGCTCCATAATCATGGATGGGTGGACCGATATCAAACATCGGCCACTCATCAATCTTATTGTCACTAGTGTAGCAGGCTCTTATTTTCTTAGAGCTGTAGATTGTTCAGGCAAAAGGAAGGATGCAACCTTCCAATTTAATATTTTGAGAGATGCTATAGAGGAGGTTGGAGCCTCTAATGTTGTGCAGGTATGATTTTCTATTTTTCTTTCTTTCTTATTTTTTATTTTGATTTTCTTATTAGTTATTTAAATTTTTTGATATCTATATTCTAAGTTCTTAGATTCTATACTAATCTCATATCAACTTGATGATATGCCATTGCCAGGTAGTGACTGATTCAGCCCGTGTGTGTAAATTAGCTGGATTGATGGTGGAGAGTGCTTATAAGCACATTTTTTGGACCCCTTGTTGCGTGCATGCATTGAACAATACTTTGAAGGACATTGGGAAGATAGATTGGGTGAAGGCAGTGGTTGCAGAGGCTAGAGAGGTGCAAATGTTCATTTGCAACCATCAGACTTCACTTGCTTTGTTTAGAACATTTTCGAGGAAGGAATTCCTCAAGCCCGTGGAGACTAGATATGCCAGCTACTTCATTTTATTGGAGAGGATGCTTGAGGTCCAAGAGGCTCTACAATTAATGATGGTCAATGCAGAGTGGGGTAGATGGCATGAGTCAAGCACAGCGGAGGGAAAAAGGGTGAAACAAAAAATCCTTGATGATGACTGGTGGTCCATAATGAGGTAAGAAAATTGGCATTGCTGATTTTATTATTTATTTGAATTATTAATTTATTTCTTAAAGTTAATTTTATTATTGCTGATTTTCATTGTATTATTTAATATTTATAGGCTAGCTGATTTTAATTTTTGTAACTTGTTTGCACTTGCAGATATGTATGCTCCTTCATCCAGCCTATTGTGCAAGTGATTAGATTTGCTGATACTGACTCTCCTAGCCTTGGAGAGATTTATGAGACCTTTGATAGTATGCTTGGACAGGTCAAGCAAGCAATTTATAGCAAGGACCCATCTTTGACATTTTATGAGGAGCATCTTAGGCCCATTGTGACGTGACGGTGGGACATCATGAACACCCTGCTTCATATGGCAGCCTATGCTCTCAATCCGAAATGGTATGCACCGAGGCCTGGGAGAGTGGCTCCATCTTGTGATGAAGAGGTGAAAGAAGGCTTCATGAAGGCCCTTACAAAAATGTATAATTCAGAGGAATCTACCATACTTCGCACACAGTGGCTTGCATTTGTCAATCTTCGTGGTCCAACCTTCAGCAAACCAGAGGCGAGGTCGGATAGAGCTACATTGGCTCAAACCGACCCTATTGGATGGTGGACGTGGCGTGGGAAGGATGCACCAGAGTTGAGATTACTTGCTGTTCGCCTTCTTCAACAGGTTGCCAGTTCCTCTGCTGCAGAGAGGAATTGGTCCACATATAGCTTTATCCAATCGGTCAAGAGGAACTGCCTTACCTCTAGACGATCGGAAGGAAGGATGGTGGCGATACGATGCTGCAGCTGGGATGCGCCCGATCTAGTAGGTATCGTCGAGACTCCATTGCGTTGGGATGTTAATCCACGAAGATGCTATGCAGATTGAGGACGAGGATACACATGAGGGATTAGTTGGGGTTCCATTGGTTGAGGCAGATCCTTCTATTGGCATGGACACTGACACTGACTTAGACTCGAGCTCTGATGGCGAGGGAAATGCTGATTTAGACCTACCTTTTGCTGATTAGGGACCTTGGACAGCGATATATTTTCTTAGTTTTATGTTTATCATGTCATTTCATAGTTGAGACTTGGAGCCTTTGGGCATTTTGGTTATAATTATCAAACTTTTATATGATATGTATGCACATTTATAATGAAAAGGATTTGAACTTTGTTAATTTGTTCGCCAATTCTCATGTGAAATCTCAATTCAAGTCTAATGATATGTATTAAGCTTATACAATGTCTAGAATGAATGCTTTATCAATGTTATGCTATGAACATTTGAAATTTCTCTATATTTTTAAAAATTTCCCTATTTTTTTGTCAGCCGTCCCCTGTCGTCCCCTAAAAAATGACCCAAAAGTACCCCCGTACCAAAAACTCATCCCGGTGTACCGGGTACTCCCCGTCCCCGAAACCCCGTGGAGCATAGGATTTTTCTTGAAGAAATCGCCCTTCCTTGAGGGACGTACCATTCAGCTTGCTTGGGAATTCGTGCAAAAATAATATGCAACTTTTAAGGTCATTTTCTTCATTGATATTTGGGCGCCATCATCTTAGGTAGCTTTTGCATTTTGTTTGGAGTCATTTGGTTAGGAATTGAGGGAGTTGTGAGCAATTCATTAGGTTTCTGTACTGCTGTGATGTAATTTCAGTCCTTGCTCAGTTATACCAATTTGCATAATATCAAACATTTGAGTTGAGTTAGGGTAGGAAATCATCTGGATCATTGAAGGGATACCTTACTTACTGCAGCAGCATTATCCTCTTAGTATTCTATGATTATTGGCAGGAAATGTTTAATATTGTAAGCTGAACAGTAGTACTGTTAGCATCTAAACTTCTGCTCTTCAATTTCTGTATTACCCACCGGATAAGTGGAAGAGGCTGGCTTGCCACTTACTTTACATTCTGAAGTTGCATTGTATTTCTTTACATCTCCACCATATGGTCGCCTCATCTCCATTTTGGATTGGGTAGCACATACTTGGTGTTGAGTCTACTTTCAACATTATAGTTGATAGGGATCCTCTGACCATATGCACGCCGTCATCTGGCGCATCTTGGTTAGGGTTATTCAGTTCATGCATTGCATTGAGATCCTCTGACCATATGTTAACACCTTGCCCAACTCGGATCCTGGTGTGCATTATTGGTTAGAGTTCAATTCACATCGTTTGGGTTTTCCTCTAACCTTAACGGGTGCATGTTGTTTGTAATTGCAATTCAAAAAATTGAAAAAAATTGGTTCAGTATATTTCAAATATGCATTATAGCAAATAGCAAAGATCACTGATGTTGAGTCTCCCTCTCAGCAAGGGCAACATTCTCCACAACTCCAAGCTTGTCTCAAAAATGTGCAAACTTCACTCTGGAGAGAGGCTTGGTGAGAATATTAGCCGTCTGATCATCAGTGCAAATATACTTGAGTTGAATTACTTTCTGTAGCAACATATCTCTGATATAATGATATTTGATCTCCACATGTTTTGTCCTGTCATGAAACACTGGATTGACAAAGAGCTTCACATAGCTTTGATTGTCACAATGAATCATAGTCGGCTCCAATGTTTGCCCAAACAAACTTGCAAGGAGCTTTTGAAGCCACATTGCTTCTCAAGCTGCTACACATGCTGCAATATATTCGGCCTCTGCAGTGCTTAGTGCCACAAAAGTCTACTTCTTGCTACATCAAGAAATCATGGTAGACCCCAAACTGAAGCAACATCCAGAGGTGCTCTTCCTATTAGTTACACTCCTGGCCCAATCAAAATTAGAATAGCCTTGTAACTTCAGATCTTCACAAGAAGTATATCTCAAGCCATATCCTATTGTGCCATGCAAGTATCTCAAGATATGCTTTGTTGCAACTAGATGAATTTGCCTTGGTTCACACATGAATTGATTGAGAGTGCTCACCGCGTAGCAAATGTCTGGTCTAGTATTGACTAGATACATCAACGATCCACTCAATTGTTTCTACATGGTGGGATCTACCAAATCTGAACTAGCTATAGAATGTAATGCCCCCATTTTCATGAGCATCAGTTTTCAGAGGATTTAGCCTATTCCTGACCCTCGTAGACTAATATGCATGGTTAGGGGGTCTTCTTCAGGCAGTTACCTAGTCAGTGATTGGCTTCTTTTCCTGGATTGGAGAAATATGGGAGATAATAATTAAATTAATTATTTGTAAGGTTACTAATTAAATAAATATTATAAAGTGACCTTATATTTAATTAATTTAATAAGTCACTAAAATAAAATAAAATAAAATAATATTATTTTTTAGAAGCTTCTTGAAGATGGATTGAAAAAGTATAAAAGAAGAAGAAGCCAAGCTTCTAGTCATCCAGGAATTGATGTTTGTTTGATGTGAATATTTGGTGAAGGACCCAGGTAGGGCTTCTGCCATTTCCAACCATTGGGAACAAAAACTCTCATTGGTTATGCAATTTTGAGGGTGTGAAATATCATCTGAATTATTGCAGCAAATTGGAGGAGTTACTTCATACTTCTCATAGTTATGAGATGAGCATTGATTGTAGCATTTGGGATCCTTCTAGTGCATTGAGATTTCAAACTGGACTCACAGAGGAGTTTTCTAAGGTGTACATGGTGAGGAGTGCGTACAGCTTGACATTTGATCCTCATGTACATGACTTATTTTAGATGCACAGTTTAGTGACGCATGTGATGGATAGTTTGTATGATAGCTTACCTTGCACAAAGATTGGAAGCAAGTATGGGCAGACTTTTGAGTTGCTTCCTTTTGAGGCTCATCCTCTTGTGACACCTGATGACGAGATTGAGTTGGGACAACCTTATCAGGAGGAGATGATTCCTTCTAGGACTTGCACATTGGATGTTGATCCAGCCTCTTTCCAGGGAGTAGATGGCATTTATGATGGTGATTCAGGACTTGGAGACTTGTTGCGTTTTGGAGATAGGGGGTATCAAAGTGGCACAATGGGAAGTGATAGGCATTGGCTTTCCAAAAGTGTGGTTGCATCATATTGACCATCACAGTTTTGGGATTGAGTTGATTCAACAGGTTGTGCTAGTGGTGGTGTTATAGGAGCTGTTTGGTGATAGCAAGAACATTACACAGATCTTCACTTGGGATCCAGGTGGGGGAGAGTTTTCTTTGCAGCTGAGATTGCTTGGGGACAAGCAATTTCAGGGAGGGTGGACTGTAATGTCCCCATTTTCATGAGCATCAATTTTTAGAGGATTTAGCCTATTCCTGACCCTTGTAGGCTAATGTGCATGGTTAGGGGGTCTTCTTCAGGCAGTTACCTAGTCAGTGGGTGGCTTCTTTTCTTGGATTGGAGAAATATGGGAGATAATAATTAAATTAATTATTTGTAAGGTTACTAATTAAATAAATATTATAAAGTGACCTTATATTTAATTAATTTAATAAAGTAACTTAATAAAATATTATATCATAAAGTCACTAAAATAAAATAAAATAAAATAATATTATTTTCTAGAAGCTTCTTGAAGATGGATTGAAAAAGTATAAGAGAAGAACAAGCGAAGCTTCTAGTCATCCAGGAATTGATGTTTGTTTGATGTGAATATTTGGTGAAGGAGAAAGCTAGGGTTTCTGCCATTTCCAACCATTGGGAACGAAAACTCTCATTGGTTATGCAATTTTGAGGGTGTGAAATATCATCTAAATTATTGCAGTAGATTAGAGGAGTTACTTCATACTTCTCATTGCACCAAATTTGTGGCCAAGGGCCAATTCTTGTGAAGAGTTCGATTTGGAGTTGGAGATAGCTTTGCATTTCAGTTATAGAATTTATTAGAGTTTTGCATTTGCAGATTGGAGAATAAGGGCGCTCCCTTTGGGAGTATTTGGGTGAATACTTGATTTTGCCATTTCTTAAAGTTTGAGCACTTGAGACTAGGGTTTCAGATTTTTGACACCATCGGAGAATGAAAAATCCTCATTGGAGAGCTGATTTGAGGTGGTGAAAGATCCACCGAATTTTGGCATTAGAGAGGCTTCATTCAAGAGTCTCATTCGGGCATATTGAAGAGATTTTCAATGAAATTTCAGAGGTCCTTCATATCTGATCTGTTGTCTGCTTATTAACAGAGAAAAGCAATCATTGTTCACCATTATGGTGAGCTGGGATATTTATTGATAAACATTAATGGCTGGGTGAAAGCCGTACGATTGTAGGAGGAGGCGTCTTTCCTCTTGATGCAAATCGCTCCTTCTTTGAGGCTAAATCTTCTAGGATAAGGGATGACTGGGTATGATGATCATTTTGCTATCAAAAAATGGTGGGACAAATGCATGATCAGCTGCAACAAACTAATCAAAGGTTTCCTCAGCTGTTATACCAGGTTTCCTTTATGTTTTGTCCAAAACTTTTTCATTTTCAGATAAGGTGATACTGTGTAAATGAATCTATTATATCATTGAAGGAGAAATAAAAGAGATTTCCTATTGTTCAAATGCATGCATATTTCTTTTTGCTGTTATAGTTTGTTTCCAATTAGCATTCCAAATTTATTATATCATTGCATCACAAAATACAAAAAAAAAAACAAAATAACACAAAAACAACCAAAAACATCAAGGTCAGAAAATTATACCAGCAAAGTAGAGCAAACAGTGGGTTAAGCCAGCAAGGCTTGCTACACAGAATCACTCAACTTCTTCAAATTTGTTTCCATTGGTGTAGACATGGACTTGCAATCCATCATCCCAAATCTCTTCAAGATATTTATGGTGTATTTCCCTTGACTTAGAATAATCTCATTGGGTCTTTGCCACACTTCCAGTCCTAAAAAGTAATGCATAAGACCGAGATCCTTCATCTCAAACTTAGAGGCTAACTCTTTCTTGCATTTGACAATGAGATATTCTGCTCTAGTAAGAAATAAATCATCAACATAAAGAACCAATATTAATGCCTCACCATCAACTACCTTGAAGTAAAGATTGGAATCTGCATCATTCTTGGAGAATCCCAAGCTCATCAAGTATTGATCAATCCTTTCATACCAAGCACAAGGTGCCTGCTTAAGGCCGTACAATGCCTTCTTCAATCTGCATACGCGAGACTCCTTCCCATGAATCACAAAACCATCTGGTTGCTCAATGTACACTTCTTCTTCGATTACGCCATTAAGAAATGCATTCTTTATGTCCATTTGATGTAGCTTCCAGCCTTTAGCAGATGCAATAGCTATAATGGTCCTGATAGATGTATATCCGGCAACATGAGCAAATGTCTCTTCATAATCTATTCCCTCCTTCTGAGAGAATCCTCTTGCCACAAATCTTGCTTTGTACTTCTCAATGCTCCCATCAGCTGCATGCTTGATCTTGAAAAGCCACTTGGAAGACACAATTGATTTCCTTTCAGGTCTTGGTACAACATCCCAAACATCATTCTTGATAATAGACTGATATTCTTCTGTCATAGCATCTCTCCATACCTGCTGATTGGATGCCTCAAAACTGGAAGGCTCAGACTCAATGATGTGACTCATCAATGCTACATAGCCTGGAAACTTCTACGGTCTCTTGCTTTCTCTAAATGTGCCTCGAGGAGCTGCATACTTCTCTGCCTCTTGCATAGTTTGTCTAGCCCATAGAGGTCTCTTTCGACCTATAGCAATGTTTCTCAGACCATCAGTAGGTTCTATGGGATCAACTGGATCACTAGGCTCTTCTAGTTCAGTAGACTCCCTCTTAATCTTTGGAGTATGATTTGGAGAAATGTCCATATCTTGAGGTGTCTCTTGTTCTTCACTGTCTATCTCCATATAAGACCCTTTAGATCTTTTGAAGGCTACTTCCTCTTCGAAAGAGACATACCTGGTGATCTAAATCTGTTTTTGTCTTGGAATGTAGATCCTATAGGCCTTTGAAGACTCATTGTAACCCACAAATATTCCTTTCTTGCTTGATGGTTCTAACTTCAATCTTTTATCCTTAGGCACATGAATATAAACAGGACAACCAAAAATTCTTAAATGACTGACCTCAGGTTTCACACTTGTGAAGGCTTCTTCAGGAGTCATGTTTTCCAATATTCGATGAGGGCTACGGTTCTGAACGTAGTTATGGAAGCTTTTGTCCAAAGGAAGGTTTGTAGATTTTGATCATGAATCATAGCTTTGGCTGCCTCAACTATGGATCTATTCTTTCTTTCTGCAACTCCATTTTGCTGAGGATTGTACAAAACACAAAACTCCCTCTTGATCCTTGCCTCAATGCAGAAATTACGGAAACCTCCAGAAGTGTATTCTCCTCCATTATCAGATCTCAAAACCTTGATCCTCTTTCTGGACATATTTTCAACTTGAGCCTTGAATTCTTTGAATCTATCAAGTACTTTTTTAGACTCCTTAGACTTCAAAAAGTAAATCCTAGTCTTTCGAGAATAGTCATCAATGAAAATCACATATACCAAAATCCACTCAAGGATGCCACAGACATTGGACCACATAAATTAGAATGAACAAGATCTAGAATTCCTTTTGATCTACTTTCACTACTATGAAAAGGACCCTTAGTATTCTTACCCATTGCACATCCTCTGCAAATGCCATCGTGCTCCTGACTGAGCTTCGGTAGACTAGTAACCATCTTCTCCATAGATGGAAGAGCTCTGAAGTGCACGTGAGCAAGTCTCCTATGCCATAGCTCACTTGAACTGGTAGAGTCATGCAACAATGCTTGAACTGGACAAATAGAAAGTCTGTATAGGCTCTCTTGACGGATACCAATCACACGGGCTGTTTTGATGCTAGAGTTCTTCGGCCAAGCAAGAACTTTTCCTTCAGAAAATGCAACTTGATACCCTTTGTCCTCCAATGTTGAAATTGATACAAGGTTTCTCTTGATTCCTGGTACAAACAAGACATCACTCAAATGAAGAGGGATGCTAGAATGTAGATGAAGAGAGGTGGCTCCAGCACCTTTCATTGAATAACAAGCATCATCTCCGATTATCACTTGCAAGTTGGTTTCTTTTTCTACCAAGTTTGAAAGATGCTCTCGATATCCTGTAATGTGACGTGAAGCACCACTATCAATCGACCAAGTGCTACTATCGGTTGGAACATTGCTTGAAAGAGTGGAGATGAATAGAAATCCTCTTGAGTTGTCTCTAGATTCCTTTTGAGGTGACACATCATCAACATCCACAGTAGAAGCATGTTGCTTTGGTCTTGTTATACAATCTCGAGCATAGTGACCATACTTGTCACATCTGAAACATTGAATGTGAGAGAGATCCTTCTTCTTTGGCTCAGGAGCAGAATCTGATTTTCTGTCTCTATTCCTCTTGAAATTGCCTTTTCTCCCTTCTCTTCCTTTGCTTTTGGAAGTTTGAGCAGCAAGGACATGATTGTCTTCATTATGAGAGCTTCGACCATTCCCTCTTGCTGCCAACTTGGATTCTTCTTGAATGCAATCAGCTCTAAGAAGATCAAACTTGGGCAATTTGGATTTTCCACTAATGCCTTGGATAAAGGGCTCCCAAGATTGAGGAGGACCATTTAGTGCCAACATAACTAGATCTCTATCTTCAACTATATCTCCAATGGCATATAGCTGATTTTTCAACTCAGTAATCTTCATGAAGAATGAGATGACTGAATCGCTTTAGCCATTTTTATATGATGGAGTTGTTGTCTCAAGGCAAAAGCTTTGCTGGTGTTGTTGATCACATACAAGCCTTGAAGAGTCTCAAACATGACTTTGGCTGTCTTCATCTTGGATATAATTGGCACAAGATGATCCTTCACGAAATCTATCAAGATCTTCCTAGCCTTAGTGCCATTCTTCTTCCACTGAGTTTTCTCAGCCTCATTGGATGGCTCGGGCACATCACTCTCCATGAAATCAAGAAGATCATTCTCTTCCAATGCAATAAGAACTCTGAATTCCCAAGAGGTGAAGTTCGATGCACCATCAAGCCTATCTTCAACTTTGAGTCCGTTCACCATTTTGATGCTTAGATAGACTGCCTTAGATGAGAAGAAGAGAAGAATACTTTGCTGCTTAAACAAATCTGATCTTGATCTTGCTTAAACCCGCTCTAATACCATGTTATTTTTAGGATAAAAAATGAATTAAGCAGAAATACAACAATAATTAACAATAGAACACAGCAAATACCTTGGGAAAACCCTCCTTCTTGAGGGAGAAAAACCCAGCCACAAATTTATCACTTATATATTAATGAAAGAGCAGAATTCTGCTTTACAACTTGGCCAAACACTAGGCCGATCTGATGCAATGATGATAGCACCTCTCTAGATGCAAATATACAAGCAATAATGAATATCGATCTCCTTGAAGTAAATATCGATCTGCTATATGAATGGGAACTCCTACTTGAAGTGTGCGAACTTGTCTTGAGAATAATTCTTGATGATATAAGAATGAGCATCACCTTCTATATATACAAAATGAGATGGCATTTCATCTAGGGTCGGCTCCTTCCATCAATCAAAACATCCTTTTGTTTGGTCGGCCTCAATAAATAATAAATATAAATTATTATTTGAAATAAGATGTCTCTTGAGTCGGCCTCATTCAATTATTTATTTAATTATTTCGAATTTTAGGGAGAAAGAGAACTCTCGCCACTGTAACATCAACAATATGCCCTAGTGTTTCTCATTATGGTTTGCTCCATAGTGACAATATAGAAAGATGGTTCATGGAGAATGTGTAATTGACTATGGTTCTCTAAATAAGATCATCATTAAAAGAGATATCTTCTTATGAGGATAGATGCCCTGATACACCAACTTAAGACTGCAAAATATTATACTAAGTTGGATCTTAAATTAGGCTGTCATTAGATGCGTTATTCTGAAAATTGATCACATAAGCTGGACCAATGAGGTATATGGAGGTTCACTTCAAGACATGTAACTAAGAGACTCTTTATGATGTAAAACCAGTGATTCCTGATGCATGGTAGTTTGTGAAGTGGGTTGGAGGGTAGTAGGGATTGTACAAAATATCTCAATGACCTTTCGTTCAGGTTGCAGTTATTAGCATTAAGTGAAAAAAATAGATTGTTGAGATCATCAATGCAAATTGATGAATGTTGCAGTGAATCCAATGAATAATCTGGTGAATGCTCAAAAGAAATGGCAGGTGATCATTTGTTGTAGTGATTTCTTGATAGACAGAAACATTGGAAACTTTTGAGACAAACATGTGGACTTTTAAGGGTTTTTAACTTGAATCGATTCATTTCATGTACTTTTTTGTCATGGAAAACTGTGGGAACACTGTATTTGTTGTAAACACCAAGTCTATAGGGTTGGCTTAGTTGGATAAATTTCATTTGATGCTCAATTTGCATGTGCAAGTGAGAAGAGTCAGGGTTTCATAGTTGCAGGTTTGAAGAATAGGTGGAGTTTTTAAATGTTGTCAAGGCTGCAATTAGCCCATGAGATGTTGTAACTCTTATAAATGATGCTTAAGATAGTGAATTAAGTTGTTTTGTCCCCTTGATTCTGCTGCCCAACTTCTATAACATTAGGTTCAGTGAATGAACACAGGATGTTCAAGATATGTGATTTTACCTCACAAATCAACATCCCCAGAGATTTGCAAATTTTAGCATGGTCCATTATGATTTGGAGAATGTGTTGAGGCCCCACCACCATATCGGATTTTGTGTGGATGTCAGGAATAAAATGTGCATCATTCACCCACTCGCATGCTTCACTTGCCCCCCACAATCAATAGCCTTTAGAAACATTGCTCTGTTAAGTCACATTGCAGCCAAATTAATCAATGATCTATTAGCTGCATCTTTCCATCCATTGGAAATGATGGACATCCCTTTTTAGATCCATGAATTCCTAATGGCCTATAATGAATCTTCTATATATTTATCTTTATTTGACCAATAAGATGTTGCACACCTTTTTGCAACTTGGGCAGGTGGGCAGGTGTACCTTTTAGGGTCTCCATTAATACCTCTTTATCATATCACATAAGTATGGTGACTTGAAAATGTTGAATGACAACTCATGACATAAATACAATGCCCAATGAGTTGATGATGACAGCCCTTGACTCTTTCTAAAATACTCATTCCATGGGTCTGCACCTTTTGTTCTTTTGTAAGAAAGAATTGTGGCGTTCAAAATGGATGTTTTGTGATCACAACATGGGTATGAGATGGAGAAATAAGTGGCTTGCTAAATCTAGATTCTTTCTTTGCCAAAAGATGCTTTGATTTTAGGGCAACTTTTGTTCTAATAGATGCCTTGACTCTTTCTAAAATACCCATTCCATGGGTCTGCACCTTTTGTTCTTTTGTGAGAAAGAATTGTGGTGTTCAAAATGGATGTGTTGTGACCACAACATGGGTATGAGATGGAGAAATAAGTGGCTTGCTAAATCTAGATTCTTTTTTGCCAAAAGATGCTTTGATTTTAGGGCAACTGCTGCATCTACTTCTTGCCCCTTTGATTTATTCAATTATATGCTTTTGGCAACGCCTTTTGCTTGGTCCAAGGCAAACTTTACTTCATTGGACAGGGGTCTCATAGAAATGGGCTTTCACTGGACTGTGTAAGCTCATATATGACATTCCCTTCAGTGCAATGCCAAATATATCCCCCTTCACTTTGAACCTATCTAACATTGTGACATACTTTGGAAGGGGTGAAAAGTGTTTTGAAGGTTGCATTGTGACACATGGAGCTAACACTTGCAGTTGCAGCTATTGTAGCAACTAGCAGATATCACATGTCTCTATCTCTCCCTCCCTCACCCTCTTTTATCTCTCCTCTTTCTTTATCCTTCTATCTATCTCCACTATTCCCCCTTCACTTTGAACCTATCTAACATTGTGACATACTTTGGAAGGGGTGAAAAGTGTTTTGAAGGTTGCATTGTGACACATGGAGCTAACACTTGCAGTTGCAGCTATTGTAGCAACTAGCAGATATCAGTAGCTAGAAAGCAAACACAATATTGCCATTTAGGGTAATAAAAAAATTAAAAGAGAACTGCTTGATGAAAGAATGTACAACTACCTTATATGAATTGAAACTTGAAAACAAAATATAAAAATACTAATAAAAAGGACAAAAAACTTGCAGCCATTATAGAAGCCGAAGGTATCTGTAGCTAACTGTTAAAAAACAAGCACAATATTACTAATACAGGGAATAAAAAATTAAAAGAAACCTCCTCTTGATAAAATGCTTCAAAAAGTTTTAAACAATCACCCCATAAATATACTTGTGAATGATTTAAATAAATATGTTACTTTTTGGTAGACATAAATGTTTTTTCGGATGTTTATTTTATGATCTTTTCACATGTGCTTGTTTTTCTTTATGGAATCACACAAATATGACAGGACAAAACTGGGGGAAAAGTCATTCATAGGGCTGGGGGAGCTGTATATCTTTTTCGGGGTCGAAATTACAATTACAAAACACGACCTGTGTTTCCCATGATGCTTTGGAAGCCTGCAGCTGCAGTCTACCCGAGGTTGATTGAACGTGCTCCTGAAGGTCTAACCATAGACGAAGCAAATGAATTGCGCAAAAAAGGACGATCACTACTTCCCATATGCAAGCTAGGTAGCATCTGGACTAATATTCTACATGCATTGTCAATGTGGTGTTGATTCTTACATATATTTTTTTTTGGATGGAAACGATACTAGCTCAAAACAAAGAGCTTAAGTGGATCAAATCAGTTTAACTTTTTGAAGTTCCCATATGATGAGTCAAGCGGCAAATTTAAAATGCTCAGTTAAAAAATTACAAGGCTTAATAAGTAGCTAGTCAGTAGCCTGTTTTTCACTACTCATAAGATTCATACATGCTTGGAAGTCTTTAGGAAAATTATTAACCCATAATCTCCCATTTTTATTCTTGTTTATGCAGCAAAAAATGGTGTCTATTTGAATCTTGTAAAAGATGTTAGAGATGCCTTTGAAGTGAGTGATCTGGTTCGTGTTGACTGTCAAGGCTTGAAATCTAGTGATTACAAAAAGATTGGTGCTAAACTGAAGGTTTGTCTAAATTGTGAATTTTTTGTCTTCTGCATGCTAAATGACAAAAGATGCATGCATTAGTTATCACATAATGATGCGTTTTAGTTCCTAGTTAGGTGTGCATAAAATACATGTAAAATCGAGTTTCCTGTAAATGTTTTCAATGGATTGCAGGATCTAGTTCCCTGTGTTTTGCTTTCCTTTGAATATGAACACATATTAATGTGGAGAGGAAAAGACTGGAAACTCAATGAGCAAGGTGCTGGAGCTCCTGAAGTACATTCAGACAAGGAATGCTTAGTTGCCGATTCAGTCAAAGACACAACTAGATACACTGTAATGACTACTTTGTCATTAGATGAGAAAGCTGGTTATGGAATTCCGATACCTGACTCTACCGATGCATTAACCAAGGAAAATTTTCTTGAGAGCAATTCTTTGCCATTTGAAAATGTTGCAGATGAGCCTTCAGGTGATAGAGATGAAATAACAGCAGATCTCGAAAAGTCAACCAGCCTGCAACTTTTGGTAAAAAATGCAGATGACAGTAGGGGTGAAGAAAATGCAGTCGAAAACAATTCTTTGGCATTTGAAAATGTTGTGAACGAGGCTTTGGGTGATAAAGATGGAATAACAGCATGTCTTGAAAAGTCAACTAAACTGCAACAATATGTTAAAAATGCAGATGACTCAAATGGTGTTGAACTTGATACTTTGGAGGACAACTTGGTTACTTCAGCTTCTTCTTTGGAGGAACATTTAGATCCAATTAAATCAAATGAAATGGAGATTTTTTCTGAGAAAGTACTTACTGCGGATGTTTCTGTGTCAGTCACAAATAGAGATTCACAATGTTTTGGGGAGGATTTTTCTTATAATTCTAGAACTTCATCTTCTTCAATATTGGAACCTGAAGAGCCAGTTGAATCAAGTGTGAAGGTATTCTCTGTCAGAGAATTTGATTCAAGTGTTTCTGTATCATCCACAAATACAGACAAACAGTGTTTGGATGAGGTTTCTGCATGTAGTTCCCAAACTTCAGACATGCCATTCTTCCATGGAGGCAAGGATGCAGCTATTTCAGCCTCAAAACAAGCATCAGAAGGTTGTAATACTTTATCCAAGACTGTTGATGTCATTTCTTATAATCATACAGATTTAATTTCCGACTCCTCAAAAAGGTTAACTGACTCATTTTTTCTGGCAGCTGAAATGAGTATAGTCGGTGAAGAGCTTGCAGAATCCACTGATGAGGAATCTATTTTATACTCAGATGAGGAATCTAAACTTTATGTGCAACCAGAGTATGCAGAGAAAGCTAATGGGCAAGAAAATGATCACTCATTTAATGGCATGGATGGTAAAGAATTCATAGTCAACAATAATTCAGAAACCGCTCAAGGAGGAGATGGTTTGCACATTGAAGTCTTGTGGGAGCAGGCAATTGATTCGGGTAGAGTTCTGTTGCTAGATGAATCAGCTGCTGATCCTGACATAGTTCACCAAAAGGCTGTTGCTTTTGCAAAGACTGCTCCTGCTGGGCCATTCTTCAAGCGCAATTTTTCACGCAAAAAGGTGGTTAAGAAGCCTTGGAAGAAAAATTCTGCAGTAAAAACAAATGAATCTGAGGGTCTGATGGCTGCTGAAAGGCATAATAACAATGTAAGAGGGGAAAGATCTCTTTCCTCTTATGATTTACCACATGGAGGATTGCGATTAGATGAGCTTGCCAGGCTTTTAGCTCAATGATTTGTTATATTTAAGGCCCTTAATGTATAATAGGTTTTCAAAAGAACGTTTTCCCTCTCACACATCAGTTTTCCATTTAGTTCAATTTTAGAGTCATCACTTTGGTACTGGTCTCTTCCCATTTGTTGTACTCATAGGCATAAGAATTCCCCCCTTTGTGGATAGTATGCTTGGACACATGCTTCATTCAATTATTTTGGATTAGTAGTGAACACCCTTCTTCGTATGTGAGTATGGAGTTCACTAAGATAATTTTTTCATCATGTCCTATTCAAGATACATGCCATTAACCATAGTGTAATCCTAGACACTCTAACCACCACCTTGTTATAAATACATCCACTAAGATATTTTATCATCATGTCTTCAAGATCCATGCCATTAACCATAGCTTGCCACTAAAATTCTATAGTGTAATCCTACACACTTTGACCGCCTTGTTTCAAATACATCCATTTTCCTTTTACTAACCTGATGACCTATGGGATTGAAATTTCTTACTAATTCTATAATTTCTTGCCCTATATCAACTATGATTCCTAATGGCATGATCAGTCATCTTAAGGCATGAAAATTTAATTCTTTGAGCTCCATTTATTTTATGTACCACTCAAATAGACTTCCAATTGTTTAATCCATGTATCTAATATTTTCTTCATCAAATTTTCCATTAAGATTCTCAATTCATAATTTTGTCTCCACCTTAAATTGACTCACTTTATTTGCTTCTATATTATATTCATTTTCAAAAAAAGTTCTTTCATATGATCTTCAATAGCAAGTAATTTCTTAGCCATAGTTTTTACCAACAGACCAATGGAAGTTTGTTCCTTTTCTATTTTACCTTATTGCCTACCCATGTACTCTTATTGTTGCCTTAACTATTGTTGATTCTCCATGATGCCTCTCTTATGGATTTATAATGCTATCATCCATGCATTCAAATCCTCCATGGCTACACTTTGAGCTCTTGTTATATTCATTTAAATCCTTCCACAAATCTACAAAAGATTAAATTGCTTACACCAAATTTGATTTATAAACTCGACATTTGGAATCAAGTAAATCGATTTATGCTCTCTTCTGTTGCTTTACAATGGAAATAACATGCTATTTAGAGACAATATTATTGTATATAAATATGTATAAATCACAACACAAGATTTATTCCCTAGTAAACCTCCAATGTGGAGGGAAAACTAGTTCAAGAGTGTCAATGATTCTTGACAACCTGACTTTATTAATGGAAAAGAGATTATACAATAAGTGGGAAATCATACCTTCTATTACTTTTCCTATAAGAAAACACACAGATTGGTTCAATGCGCTCATACAAGCTATATTTATAGATTTTGTAATGCATTATTAAGTTTTTTAAGCCTCGATAAAGATAAAAAAACACTAGATGTGAAACTAATGTGTATGCAATTTGCATTTTAAATTTACTATCATTACAACTTTAGATACTAGTGCAATTGAAAAGAAATTTGTGATCATTATAAACTATTTACACATAACCACACAAGGGAATAACATGCAAACAAGTATTTATAATCTATCATGCAAAATAATAGACAACACACCATCAAGACGACATAAGATGTACAATGGGAAAACCATCATAAAGGAAAATTGTAGCCATCAAGAACTCTCAACACTTAATGTATTATCTCATAAACAAATATTGTAATACACTTGCAAAGTCTCCATGCAAGGCTTTTGAAATGTCAAGTCTTTAGTTACTCTTCGTATGAACAAAAAATTGAGAATCAGGTGACTACACATCTCAATCCATACTTCGTCTCCTCACATATGCAACTTAAAAGAGGATTTAAATCATTTTTAGTCAACAAGCCAAAAGTTACGATAACCAACCTATCCAATCTCAATAACTAGTTGTGCTTGTTTTTATCAAAACAACCTGCACGAACCATCAAAGTTGTATTACATAATCATGTATCTAATACCATGAGCTTACAAACCCATTTATCCCTCAGTTACTTTTTGGTACTAAGTTTTTTTTTGATACTATTTTTTTTCAGTATTAGATTTTTTTTAATGGGCAACCCACATTAAATATTTATTCCAAACATACAAAGTGGCCTCAAGAATGTCTATTCCATGTGATGTATACATACCTAGATTTTGTAGGTGTACCACAATATTATTTTTACATTTTAAAAATTTATGCAAGGCATACAACACAATTTTCCCAACGTTCTTTCACTTGTATACATTGCAGAAGGGGTCAAAAGTAAGCTCAAACATCCAAGGAACAATCCGTGTAGCCAACATGTACCATCAAGACATCCAAGTGCTTCATGTGTTCCATCTAGACTTTTGCAACAATAAACAAGGTGACCACCATCTTAAACATGAATCATTTCATCATCAATTATGCTAATGCACAAAAGATAAGATACATTCCAAATAGATGCCACACTAATTCACATAGAAGCATGAATCCTACTTCAAAATTATATCGAAACACAAATACTAAATTCAATGGTAATGAATAGACATGAGTAGTTAATAATTAATCACCATAATTGAAATGACAACCATAGCTAGTTGATAACACATCCAACTAATCATACCTCAAAATAAGGGCATACTCATTATAATAGGTAAACCTTATGCTATCAACATATCCAACCAAATCCATATTCACAAGTCCATGTATATACATTATCCTATATAAAAAAGTCTTATGAGGTAACTGTTAGTGTAAATAGTGTCTTTATCTATCTAGATAGTGTATCATCTTTCTATGATTGACCTATTCACACTTATGGCTTAAGTTAGATTTATTGTTTTTGTCTCACTTCATAGCATTGAGACATGTGTCCTCATCACTTGAGACACTTATTGGATGCACACTTTACACTTGCTCATACTTGTCAAGTGAGCTCACAAGTGTTGCACTTTTGGAGGGTTAGTTAGTTGTTTGGTCTTACCTTCTTACCTCATTCACCTTGCCTATATATGCAAGGATCTCATTGTATTATACACTTTTCATTTTTTATATGATAGAAATCCTATTGTGTTTATTATTTCACTTGTGAAAAGTTATCAATTTATGCTTTTTGATTTTGACATTCTCCAACATGGTATTAGAGCCATGAGAGCATGTTCCTTCCTGCATCAAGGTGACTCTTGCACTTAGCCCTATCATTGGAGCGTCATAGAGCCATTCTGAAATTTGGGTATTGATTTGTTTGTTTTTAATGTTACTTGTTCAAAATACTAGTGAATGGATACTTTGGTAGCCATTTTTTATTGAAGGTGTTTTATTTTTGCATCAAATTCGCATCTTTTGCACGTTGGATAGAAAAACAATTTTTGTGTTTTGTTCACAACGACGGTAAACAATTTGGATATTGATTAGTTTTTACAAATAGTAATCGAAGTTCATTTTTTATTTATTTATTAAATTGCATCTTCAACAAGTTGGAAAGAAAAAAGTTTTCTAGGTTTTGATTGCAATGACAATTTTTTTTTTGGTATCTATTAGATTTTGCATATAGCAAACAAAAATTTCAAACTAAATCAAAAGTGTCCAGGCTCTTATTGATGGACAAATAAAATGTTGCAATAAATTTTGATTGGTAACTCAAAATTGAGTGATGTTTTCTTCAAAAGTTCATTTTCTTATTTATTTTCAATCTATTGGACTTATTTGCATTGTAAAAAACACTAAATTATAAAGTGCCAAAATTTGGGGGGCTCAAATCAATAATCATTTTGGGGGATATACTTGCATTTCACATGGGTATTTGCAAATAATTAGACCATGTCTATAAATTACAAACCGAAGTGCACATATTGTGGGAGCAATCAACATGTGGATGAGTTTTTCCCTTATACCTCACATTATCTCATCCAACTTCGTTTTAGGATTACAAAACCTGAAACACTTGATGCTACATTTGAATATGATATTGACTCATTTACAATTTCCAATGATTCTTTGCATCATGACATTGCTACCGCCATTTCAAATCCATCACATTGGGATGTATATCTACCACAAATTACATCTTTGTAGAATTCCATGTATTAGATTTGGATGACACTATTGAGGACATCCATCTCCTCTATGATGTCATTTTTGATGAAGTTGCATCCCATTGCCATCTTTGGATATTGCTCTTGCCTCACCTATGTCAACTCTATCGTGATATATTGTGCAAATATTCACGAGTTGATCTAACTCAGTCATCATCATCTGCATCAATATCAGATTCTCATCGATCTAGTTATCATCATACATCCATGGTCCCTATTTTTGAACCACATATGATACTTGATCCATCTTACCAAGGGGAGAAATGTTCAACAATTATTGACCATCTTCAACATCTAGTGTCGAGCATCTACCGACACTACAAGCATCATTTCAAGGGGAGACTGCATGGTTTCGATCCAATTATCATCATACATCCATGGTCCCTATTTTTGAATCACATATGATACTTGATCCATCTTACCAAGGAGAAATGTTCTTCAACAATTATTGACCATCTTCAACATCTAGTGTCGAGCATCTACCGACACTACAAGCATCAATTCAAGGGGAGATTGCATGTCTTCTCTTCTTCTATCAATATTGGGAGGAAGCATTTCCTCACCTGGAGTTCATTACTTCACATTTTTTGGAGGGGTCACATGGAGAACATTAATTGCACATTTTTCTAGAAGTAGTCCTTGGGGGGTCATCACGAGTCCTCCATTTATCACTTCTTCACTTGTACATTTCATTGTATTTGCATAATTTCTCTTTTGGAGAGGATTTTTATTTCCCACTAGGTTTTCTCTTTTTTCACCACTTTATGAGAAATTTGTACATGAGTACCTAACATGGCCTACTAGTTGGGACTCATCATCTTCCATACATTACTCCTTAAGTTGTACTTAAGGGGGGTTAGTGTAAACAATGTCTTTATCCATCTAGATAGGATATCACCTTTCCATGATTGACATATTCACACTTATAGCTTAAGTTTACTTAGGTTTATTATGCTTTTGTCTCACTTCATAACATTGAGACATGTGCCATCATCACTTGAGACACCTATTGCATGCACACTTTACACTTTCTCACATTGAGCTCACAAGTGTTGCACTATTGGAGGGTTAGTCAATTGTTCGGTCCTTCTTACCTCATCCACCTTGCCTATATATGTAAGGTTTCTCATTGTATTATGCATTTTTCAGTTTTTATATAATAGATATCTTATTGTGTTTACCTTTTTACTTGTGGAAGGTTATCAATTTGTGCTTTCTAATCTTGGCATTCTACAACAATAACACATAAACATGTGATAAATAACCTCAAAACTATCAATATCGTAGTATTATAAGAACATCCAAGAACATGAAACTCCCACTATATGGGTAATGTCAAATATGAAAATGATCATGATGTATAAATATCCACCAATAACACTCACATACAAGGTGTATTTAATATCATCAATATCATATAGTACTGGGGAATATCTAAAAAGATAATGCAAAACTTTCAAACAAAATCACCACAACATAAATCTCACTAGTTCCCGTAGCTCTCTCAAGTTCACCACAACCTCTTGTAAGTAGCCACATAGCAAATAGAGAAATTCTAAATAAAAACCATGTAGCATTTCCTACTAGCAACACCTTTAAGTGCTAAAGTTGTGAGATGTAAGATTTCTTTCAAAAACCCCATATAAAAAGCATTATTAACATCTAAGCATTGACCAATCAATATGTAAGCCTCTCAAACCAAAGGATGATCAAACCAAATAATCCATTCCTAAAACCACCAAGAGGACCAAGAGTGATGAATGTGATTTCTTCTACAAGATTCACAAAGCCACCATGCATCACTCCAAAACAATCTTCTTTATAGGTCTATGTTGAGGTCATGTCCAACCCAAGTGTAGGATCCTTGGTCTTCCTATTGAAACCTCATCAAAGAGTAACAATATCACCACATGATCTCAAATAACAAGATCATCTCCTGGTCTCACCCAAATTTGAAATAGGTGTACAATATATCATCTAATTCTAATTGAACTCTAATTCAACACTACAATAACCATAAGACCACAAGAAAAAATATCACACCACTCACTAATCAAATTATCTCAAATAATTTCCAAATCTAAAATCTTGAGAATCATGTACTCCCCATGATGTCATGATCTACATCTCCTTTGAAGATCATATGTCCCAAATGAACATATTTTTCCAAGGGCACCTGCATCATATCAAAATCCTGATATCCAATCAAGAACCCATCATGGTACAATATCATACACCTATAATCAAGGATCATCTATCAAACTAACAAATCCTAAATTGAAACCTCAATCAAAGGCTCCTAGAGTGCTCCATGGTACAAAGATGTTAACATATCCAAATCACATGAACAAAATCATCTCCTAACAATAAAACTCAAGATGTAAAAGAATTCTCATTGCATACAAAAAACATGATCCAAAATATCCTCCATAACAAAAACAACTTTTTAAAAGATTATCCATCCCCAAATGATGAATCCACATCAATACAAAAGCTCCAACCAAATTATGATACCAAGTTACACATGGTATCATGGTAAAAATATCCTAATTGAAGACTATCTATGGCCCCCACATAATTAAAGAACCCAGTTGCAACATAAAGACCTCCCAAAGTGCAAAGCAAAATCATTATATCTAAACTAAGACTATATTCCACCCATCTACAACTAGGTTTTTATCCAACACCACCAATAATGTGTTGAATGCACAAGACAACTGAGAGGGAGGGGGTGAATCAGTTGTAGAAGATTAAAACATCAAAACCCTCAACAATAATCAGATCCATATGCATTCATTAACCCCTTATTCTATTAATGTGATTAATCATGAAATGCAAATAATATAAACTGAAATAACAACACCACACACGAGCACCAGATTTATGTGGCAAACCCAATGAGGGAAAAACCATGGTGAGAATTAGCTCACAATATAAGTAATTGTAAAACCAGTACAAGTGATCACTGCCAGACATACTGTCCAAAAAGGCTCACAACCACAAAAAGAACACAAGAAAATAAAAGAGATGTTACACAGAGAAAAATTTCTCAATGCAACAAGGAATCCACCACAAATGCTCCAACACTCTCCTAGCCTTGTTTGAAAGATTGCAGACACACATCACTCGAATTGATCTTGCATCTATCTTGCTTCTCTCTTGCATCTCACAACAATTCCACACTTATTTATATCAACCTCAACCTCAAACACCTTCTCCAAGGTCGAAAACTATCCATTATATTTACAAATTCAAATTAGGTCAAAACCTAAACATTCTTGTGGTGGATAGGAATGAAAAGGGACGAAAAAGAACACTTAGCTAAGACACAAATTAAATCTCACATGCCACACTACACTTTCATTAATACTTGAACATTTTCGAATGTAGTGTAGACACCAGGTCGACCGTTACCTGTGAAAACATATTAAACATTAAGTACATGCTTCCAAAACTTCTGATACACCTAATCACAAATCTTCTTGACACAAATAAGAGAAAAAAATCATTAAATCTCCTTCAAAACCACAAGTACTGAAAATAAATTACGGAGAAATGTGGAGCAAATACATTTCTCCTAGACATCTCTGTATAACACTGGAAAACTAGTTCACATATTGGTGAACACAACTTCTTCTGACCAACAATCTAGAAACCAAAATTCTGAATATAGCAACCTCTAATAATATTGAACAACATATCATATTTGCACAAGAATAACATCAACACAAATGAAACACAAAGCACAATCCAGAGCACATTTTGAACACTTGCACAATACTATTTTCTCTTTTTATCAAATTCTCTCAAAAGCACTTGGAAACCAAGTACCAGAGACATCAGCTTAGCTCATTACTTCACTCCAAATCATCTTCAAAAATTGCAATAAAAAGATAGCTCAATGTACTCACAACATTTCCTCAATATCTCAACTACACATGCACAACTTGCAACAACTTGTCTTCCTCTTTTTCACGAATTTCTCAATATCTTCAATAATTTCATCTTGCAACATATTCCTTAACAAATTGTTGATGTCAATGACAACACCAGTCAGTAGACTTGTTGACATCAATGACAACACCTTCATATTTGCAACAGTCTCCCCCTTTGTCATTGATGGCAACAAATGATGTGAAAAACCATCAAAGACAATACAATAGTTTTGAACATATTTTCTCTCTTTTTTGAATGATTAGGAAACATACACAACTTTCTCCTCTAATACCTTGCACTTTTTCACATGATTCTCTCTCTCCCCCTTTAACATCAATGGAAAAGGATAAAATGTTTTACATTATTTTACCCCTTTGACACAACCAAAAAAATACTTGCTCTGAATACTCCCCCTTAGGAGTACACCCAATCAACTTAGCAACTCTGCAATAATTAAAACACATGACACTACCCACCCCCCTTGAGAGTTAGCCACCAACATTAGTCCAGAAAAGAGATAGATCCATAGATCCACTAGATTTATGCATCTCCATATGCATCTAGTTCAAACAAGGAGGGGAAATAACCCTGAAATTCTCTCGAAGATACTCAAAAGTATCCTTAGGAAGAGCATTAGTAAGTATGTTAGCAATATTATCCTTTATAGGTACACACTCAAGTTTCATCTCATTCCCCATAAATTTCTCTCTTAGAAAGTGATACCTAATTGATATATGCTTTTTCCTTGAATGCATCAGTGGATTCTTTGAAATGTTAATTGCACTTGTATTATCACAAAAGATAGATATAGGCTTATCATATACAACTTTGATATCCTTCAATGTATGCCTCATCCACAAAAATTATGTACAACATGATGCTACAACAATATACTCAGCCTCTGCAATGAATAAGGAAACTGAATCTTGCTTCTTACTCAACTATGACACCAATCTACATCCAAGAAAGAATGCGCCACCACTTGTACTTTTCTTGTCATCAACACAACCAACCCAATCTGCATCTATATAAGAACTTAATGTGAAATCAATATCCCTAGGATACCACAAGCCATAATCCGGAGTGCCTCTTAAATATCTGAATATCCTCTTCACAAATACATGTGTTTCCTTAGGATCTTCTTGAAATCTAGCCACCAAACAAACTACATGCATGATATCCAGTCTAGTAGAAGTTAGATATAACATTCCACCAATCACAGATCCGTATTTTCTCTGATCAACCTTAGGTGAATCATCATTTTTGCTTAATTTACAACTACTCACCATAGGAGTGCATACCAGTTTGGAGTCTTCCATTCCAAACTTCTTCAACATCTCTTTGACATACTTTGTCTATGAAATGAAAATCCCTTTATCTGTTTGATTGATTTTTAGCCCAAGGAAGAAATTCATCTCCTCAAACATTGATATTTCAAACTCTTTCTGTATCACTTTAGAAAATTTCTTACACAACTTCATTTCCTCTGAAGATAATATCATCCACATATACAACCACTATCAATATTTTTTCTTCCTCTATTTTGAAGTAAAGATTACTATCTACGGTGCCTTTATTGAACCCTTGCTATATCAAATATCTGTCCAATCTTGCATACCAAGCTCTAAGATCATGCTTCAATCCATATAATGCCTTCTTCAATCTACACACCATATCGATTTGATATGAAAACATGAATCCTTCTGGTTGTTCCATGTAAACCTCTTCTTCTAATTCACCATTCAAAAAATTAGACTTCACATCCATCTAATAAACTTTAAAATCCTTGTTTGTTGCAAATGTCAAAAAAATTATGATAGCTTCCATCCTAGCCATAGGAGAAAATGTCTCCTCAAAGACTATACCTTCCACTTGTGAGAAACCTTTACACACAAGTCTTGCTTTATTTCTTACTACTTCTCCATTCTCATTCAACTTGTTTTTGAATACCCACTTAGGTCCAATTATATTCTTGTTTTTTGGTCTAGGAACCAATTCCCAAGTCTAATTATTCTCTATATGCATAAGTTCTTCTTCCATTGCCTTCATCCACTGTTCATCTTTGCATGCCTCACTCACTACAGTAAACACAAATTTACCTCAACTTTAGCAGCTTTGCTTCTTGTCAAAACTCCTTTCCTCTTGTCTCCAATGTTTTTATCTTCAAAATCATTCTTTTGCACATAGTTACGGGTCTTAGGGGTCTTCTCTGGAGCATCTTCCTCTTCATTCTGCACTTCTTTTTCATCACCTTTTTTCTCTACTTCTCTGTAATTAGGTTCATTTGACACATATCCATCTACTGCAATTGAATTATGCAAGTTTTCATCAACCTTAACATTTGTGCTTTCAACTATCTTTCTTAGCCTTTTGTTGTAACATCTGTAAGCTCATCTTTTAGTATAATATGAATTGCTTCTCTTCAGTAGAGTTTCAGTAGATTTTCCTCTTTCATTATAGTCCTAACAACTTCTTGAATCATCCAATTTTTCCTCTCAACCACTCCATTCTACTGAGGAGTTCTAGGGCTGACAAGTGCCTCTTTATTCCATGAACTTCACAAAACATGTTAAACTCATTGGAGGTGAATTCACCACCTTTTTCGAACCTCAAACAATTGATTTTCATATTCATTTCATTCTCAACCATAGCTTTAAACACCTTGAATTTATCTAATGAATCAAATTTCTCTCTAAGAAAAGTAACCCATGTCATTCTAGAATAATCATAAATCAAAAGCATAAAATACCTATCACCTTGAAGACTTCATACCCTTGTAGGACCACAAAGATCTATATTTATTAATTCTAGTAGTCTGGTAGTAGATTGTTCCTTTTCCTTGAAACTACTGCTTATTTTCTTTCCAAACTAACAATCCCTGTAGACAACATTGATAGGCTTTGTGATTCTTGGAAGGTCTCTCACTGCATGTGATGAATTGATTCTCACCAAATTATCAAAATTCATATGACACATCCTCTAGTATGATAACCAGCTATCACTAATCTATGACATAAAGTAATGACCATCAACACCCTTAAGTTGATAAATGTTTCCATCTGCCCTTTTACTAGCGGCAATCACTGTTCCAATCCTTTTTCTAATTTCACAACTTTTATCCTTAAACACAAGATTATATCCTTTGCTACACATTTTTACAACACTCAAAATATTATGCCTTAAACCCTTCACATAGTAAATTTACATCATCAATATTATGCTTGCCTTCAAAACTGATTGAACCTATTCCACAAATCTTAGCTCCTGCATCATCTCCAAATTTAACTAATCCACCATCATACTTTTCAAGTTTAAAAAACTTACTTTTGTCTTCGGTCATGTTATTAGAGCAGACACTGTCAACAACCGAGTAATTCTTATCTTCTTTAACATGAAAAGTAGATACCAAAGTACCTTCAACCTTCTTTTCTAGAACACTTTCCTTCACACATCTTTCAGAGTTAGCAGAACTAGATTCTTCATTTATATCCAAGAACAAGCATTCATTTTCATCAAAATCTCCATAATCAGATTGGTCATCAGAAATACAACATCTTCTCTAACATAGGAAGCTCTTTTAATCATCTTCCCTTTATTCTCCTTACTCTTATTGTTCACAGCTCTATTCGAACATCTAGAAGCATAATGACCAACATTTCCACAACTAAAACATTTGAAAGGTAGTTTACCTTTGTACTTATTAGTGCCCTTTTTCATCCTTCTCACAAGTTAGCTTCCACATCATCAAGATCATCTTCATCTGAATCTTCAATCTTTTTTGATTTTCTAGCCTTAAAAGAAGTCTCCACTTTTGTACCATTCTTTAAACAAAGATTTCTCATCTCAAAAGAAGTTAATGTACCAATCAATTGATCTCTAGAATAAGTATTAAATTTTCAACTTCCTCAATAGTAGATACATTTTCATTATAAGCACCAGAAAGAGTTTTGAGAACCTTTTTTTACCACCCTAGGCTCTTTAACTTGTGCACCACGACCCCTCATAGCACTTTCCAATTCATGAACCCTCTGCATGTAGGTTGCAATTGTTTCATCTTCAGACAATCACATAGTCTCAAATTGTGCCTTTGGATTCTACAAATTTGCTTGTTTGACCTTTTCATCTCCTTCATAAATACTTTCAAGCTTATCCCAAACTTCTTTAACAATCTTAAGATTCATAACATTAACCAATTCAGAATTTGAAATACTATCAAAATAAATTTTGCTTTAGTATTTACCTCATGTGTCTTGATCTCATCACTTATGCTCAAACCATTTGTAGGTGGAGTATACTGATTCTTTATTTCTTTTTCAATTTCAAATCCATGTGCAGACAAATATCCTTCCATCTTTGTTTTCCAAAATGTATAGTCTGTTTCATCAAATCTAGAGCAATCAATTTGCTTCACCATCCTGGATGTAACTTAAGTGGTTAAGCTCTTCTCCAAGGAACCTTGCTTTGATACCAATTGTTGAATAAACAAGATAATTGAGAGGGGGGGTGAATCAGTTGTAGTAAATTAAAACATCAAAATGCTCAACAATAATTAGATCCACATGCATTCATTAAACCCTTATTATGTTAATGTGATTAATCATGAAATGTAGATAAAATAAACTAAAATAACAACACCACACACAAGAGAACACCAGATTTACATGGAAAACCAATGAGGGAAAAACCATGATGAGGATTAGCTCACAATATAATTAATTGCAAAACTGGTACAAGGGTTCATTTCCAGAATAGGACACACTATTTAAAAAGGCTCACAACCAGGGATCACAACCACAAAAAGAATACAAGAAGATAGAAGAGAAATTTTACAAAAAGATCAAATTCTCAATGCAATAAGGAATCCACCACAAATGCTCCAACACTTTTACAACCTTGTTTGAAAGATTACAGACACCTTCAGCTCATTGCATTAAGAAGTCCAACACTTTGAAGTTCTCATTGCTCTGCTCAAATTCCCATCACACATCACTCACATTGATCTCGCATCTATATTGCTTCTCTCTTACATGTCACAACAATTACACTTATTTATATCAACCTCAACCTCAAACACCTTCTCTAAGGTTGGAAACTATCTGTTATATTTACAAATTCAAATTAGGTTGGAACACATTCCCGTGGTGGATACCAGAACAACACTTAACTATGACCCAAATAAATATCACATGCCACGCTTTTAATTAATAATTTAACATTTATGAATGTAGTGTAGACACTAGGTCAACCGTTACCCATGAAAACACATTAAACATTAAGTACACGCTTCTAAAAATTATGATACACCTAATCACAAATATTCTTGACACAAATAAGAGAACAACACCATTAACTCTCCTTCAAAACCACAAGTCCTTAAAAGAAACTGTGGAGAAATGTGGAGCAAATACATTTCTCCCAGACACCTTTGTACACCACTGCAAAACCAGTTCACATACTGGTGAACACAACTTCTTCTGACCAACAATCTAGAAGCCAAAATTCTGAATATAGAGGCCTCTAATAATCTCGAACAACATATCAGATCCACACTGGCATAGCATTAACAATAAAGAAACATGAAGCACAATCCAGAGCACATTCTGAACATTTTCACAATACTGTTTTCTCTTTTTATCAAATTTTCTCAAAAGCACTTGGAAACCAAGTACCAGAGACATCATCTCAGCTCATTACTTCACTCCAACTCATCTTCAAGCACTATAGTAAAAAGATAGCTCCATGTACTCACAACACTTCCTCAATATCTCAACTACACATGCACAACCTATCTTCCTCTTTTTCACAATTTTCTCAATATCCTTTACAACTTCATCATGCAAAATATTCCTTAACACATAGTTGACATCAATGAAAACACTAGTCAGTAGACTTCTTGTTGACATCATTGTCAACACCTTCATACTTGCAACATAATGCATCTAGATAAAAATCATATCATGCAAAAATACAAATATACAATGAACCCCATGAAAACATGATCACTTCCAACAATGTATTTACATCAAAATCCCACCAAGTCTCACATGTCTACACTACATAGTCAACAAGTCTAGGTCCTATTTACATGAGTGCATACTCGAGATTTAGTCATTTTTTACAATTTATAGAAAGCATGACTTTGGGTGTTGAAATGTAAGTCCAACCCTTTGGGTTGGATGCCCAAGAGAAATCCAACCTTAAGGGTTGGAAATAACCAAGGCATGCACAAGCATGAGCATGTTACAATGTGCTTGTGTTATAATGCAAGCACATTATAACATGCTCACATTTTTGGAGATGATTTTTTTAAATGATAAAAATGAATGTGGATCTCATGATTTCAGATCCACATGTACTATTTTACCCTACATACTATTCACTCTCTGACATAGAAATACACTTTTCATTATTTTGATAAAATTTTAATCATTGTTTAACAATTCTACCACCTTTTCTTGTTTTGTTGATGCAGAAGAATCAAATTATATATTTTTAGATTGAATTTGTTAGTATCAATTGTTCTTTTCATGTTTTGTGCTTGAATTTGATAATGTGCAATCATAAATCTTCTTATTTTTTACCAATTCTATTAGATTGATTTATAATTGAACACCATACCAAGAAAGTTGATGAAAAATAAAATTTTCGAGGAGTGTGAAGTTGAAAATAAAGGAGACAACATCACACAAATAAGAAATTGAATCCTGGAGTTCAAGGTACGTCTTCTTTGCCATCTCAATTTGATATTGATCAAATTCCTCAAACATGATTGAATTTATTTAACCATGTAGATGGAGCTAGCATAGTTGATTATATTTTGATATTTCACGATGTCAATATTTATGTATGTAATTGTAATGCTATATACATGTAAGAGAGAATTCCATATCCTAAACCTTTACCTCTTTTTATGAGAATTTTGTGTATGTTATATATATGCGTGGTTTTATCAAATAACTTGCATCATTTGGTACATTAACCAACCCTAACCTAGAACTTATCACCTAGATCTTATCTATCCATCACCTTAGAAAATGACTAGTCCATTACATTAGGCATTGTGTACTGCATATATTAGGTTGTATATGTGGTCTTATCTATCATAATGGATTGCATCTAAATACTAGGCCAACTGAATGTGATGTAATTAATATGGTCAACATGTATACTAGTAGGGTAATCTTTTCCAAATTCAAGGGACTAAATATGTATGTAATGAAAAATATACACAAAATAAAGGAGATAGGATAAATGTAAACATATCAATGAGAAATGGAGGGTTACTTATTTCCTTACACATAAATTTTAGGATAGGACTTGTAGTTTAATCTAAGATTCTTAAAATTTGTTAGTATAAAAAATGCACTATGTATTAATGTTCTTTGTGAACATATTCTATTTGACCTTAGTTAATGTTTACTTGTGAATTCTATGATTTGTTATCTACAAATGTTATATGGTGATGGTTCCTTTTATTTTCTCTACTATAAATATGATCATGAAATCTATGGCTTTCCTCAAACTCTTAAACTAGTTATATCATATATAGGGATAAGATTGACAATGGAATAAGTTGTTAATCTTATGTTCATAGGGAAAGTTTAAATTTGGTAATGTTTATTCTTGTAGATATAAGAAAAAAGGAAACAAGAGAAAGGAATTTTTTTATTATCTACATCACCAACCTACAAAGAATAAACCCTGCTATAATAAAATTATGAGATAATATAAAGTATGTTGTTGCATTTTGTGTGTTATAGTGTGTTCAGGCTATGTGATTGGGTTGCTTGATAAGGCCCCTAATCACAACTACATCAGGTGGAATCAAAGAAAGGTTTTCTTGTTAGATAATGCGTGTGAGAGTTAGGGTTTGATGCATTACATGGAGATGGAGGTTGCAATACCATCATGATGTGTATCGGTTGGATAGGGTAGGATTATATTTGTTTCTCCCTATAAGTTAGCTTCATAAATGTCTTTAACTAGCTGCCCTTGGAATACCACCTATCCCCTTGTTATAACATCTCATTTTCCACTACATGATTCTTGTAAAGACAAGAATTTGTAGCTCTAAAACCTTATTAAGATTAAATTAAACCTTTCAAGAGAGGAATAAACTCCTTATTTATTTAATTTTAGTACCATATCATTTTTAATTTTAAAAAATAGGCACTAGATGGAGGGAATGCTTAATGTTTTTTTAATTTAGAAGCACTTAATTATATAGTTGATTCAATAGTTTAACTAACTAAGCTAGGGGAATGTTCATCTTAATGGATAGTCCCCTTAATTTTTAGTGAGATTTCCCTCAAATTAATTGAGGTTATATAAAATGGAAGCCTACGTTTTACTCTAGCCAATAAAATAGGTATAGGGGCATCATGGCCAAAAATAAAAATTGCATATAATCTATGTAGCCACAAAATTTTTTAGTTTCAAAATTGTGTTGATTGTTTATTTTAAGAGTTGTTAACCTTCACCTTCAATAAAAATTAATCAATATCCAACATAGAGAAGAGGATTTGAGTAGAGTTATGACAATTCAACTTGGTATTTCATCACTAGCAACAATTGATATGCTTTTTTTTGGTGCCCATAGGGATTTTCAGAAAGATTTTTGGGAACTATTTGAGAGGGAAAATAATATAGAAGAAATTAAGGGGCACATGAAACAAGAGACCAAAAAAAGGTAGGCACATAACTGAGAGATGAGGAATTCAATAAGTAATATATGCACCTAAGTTTGAAGGATAACCACAAAAAAATTGAAAGAGAAAGACAAGGCCACATGATATAGGAGACAATGTTAAAACATGGAAAAAATAAAATAATAGAACATATAAATAAAGGAAGAGATCATAAAAGGAGAGTTCATTCTCTATCCAATGAGGGAATAAACACAGGGGCATTGGATATTTCCACTTTTTGTGTAGGATAAAAATAATTAGCGAGAAGAGGATACTTCACATAATAGGCTTCCATCTTCTTCAATGTGATTATATTTTATCTTCATGCATTTGAAGAGATAAGATATAATATGAGAATTAAGAGGAGAAAGATTAAGGATAGGAATATGTGATATATAGGAATAAAAAAAATATTTTTATGGGGAATTAAAGAAATTAGTAAGATAGGGAGGAGAGAAGTAATAAACCACATTAACAAGAATATTTGTCTTGTTATGAAAGATTGTATATTTGGGATAAACAAGGTCAATTGCAAGAGAAAATATGGTAGGCCATAAACCCATTCCAATGTATGATTACCAATAATAAATGAATTTATAGAGTTTTATTTTAGTTTAATGAAAAATAAATACACATATTGATGTATCAAAATTCTTCATATTTTTCTATTTACATGTGATATGAAAATGTATATTTATTTGTGTATATGCACGTGTATGAGTTTATTATTCTTGTAGCCACATGTGGATATGGTTGATAGAAACTATGCATTGTACTTCCTAGATTAGGTCCTATATGTGGTCTTATCCATAAGAATTGATTGCATCTACATACTATTCTCCCTATTTAAATTTTAAATCTCTGGCTTCAAAGACTAATTTCTTGAAATGTGAATGTTATTTTCTTATCCCATCAACTTGCATGCCAAATGTTTCAAGTTGTGTATATAGGAATTGTATTTATGCATCTCATCCTAGGTTGCTTAGGATGATAAACTCATCATTATATGTTTTATCTTCCGCCACATTTGAATCTATGGCCTCTAGAGGAAGATCTGCTTCCCCTATTTATTTGACATCTCCATAGTCAAGGGAGTAAAGAACGCAAAATAAGAACACATTTTATTTAGAGGATTTATATGGGAAACCTTAAATATCATTTTAAGCTATAAACTATAGAAAAAAAAAGTAGAAAAACCTAGACCCCATATGGTTAACCTACTCTTGACAACATTCAAAATTCCAAAGTCTCCTCCAAACCTTACAGGTTTTAAACTTTACCTTCAACATAGAACAATAAGAAGTCATATAGCCATCCTCTATCTAGCCCATTTCATCCTAAGTGTGTCTAGAATTTTAAACTCACTCAAGTGCTTCCTAAGTGAGTACTCCTTATGCTAGAGATAGTTTTATTGTGTGCGAATAAATTATACTTTTGTGACATTTTTTATTTTTGTGGTGATAATATTTTTGCTGATGATGCTCTTGTGGGTGTGCTTATATTGAGAATTCTTACTTTATATCATGTTATGAATTTAGATTCTTTAATGTTGATGTACATCTTTTTTGTTGTTTGATGTGATCTTATGGTGCTAGTTTTTGTTGTGCATTACATTTTTGTTTGTTTGTGGTTTGATGCTTTATTGTACCATTAATTGACTAATCTCCATGTCTTATTGATGATTGATATAGAATTCAACATTATGAAAAGGAAACAACCAAAGAATAAAACATTAAGAGTGTGAAGCTGAGAATGTGAAATAAAAAATAAAAAATGAGACAACTTCATGAAAGAAAAAAATTAAGCACCATATATGAGGTATATCATCTTTTCTAATTAGCATCTATTCAAGGCATTAAAAAATAAATTTGGAGAAATAACTGCAACAAATGAAAAATATTTGTGCAATAAAGAAATTGAATCCCAAAGTTGAAGATACATCCTCTTTGGTATCTTAAAATGATATTGAAAAAATTCCTCAATCACCAATTGAATTAATAAATAATGAGATGATTAGTGATGATTTCAAATCATTTGATCAACCTATTCAAAACATAATAAACATGTCAAATATTGCAGATAAATAAAAAATTTATGTAATGAAACAAGTTTACCATTAAGAAAACCTCCTATATTTTATGTAGAAAACCTAACTTTTTAATTGAAATTGATGAGAATATTTTAAAACCAATAGTTAATAATATCCTAAATGCACTTGTAGAATAAATGTGAATACAATATGATTTTTTTTTGAAAAATTAAATGAAATAAAATAATATCAATTACTTATTGAAATAATGAGAAATATTAAGTTAAGATCAGTGTCGTAGAAAAATGGCCCCTTGTCATTTTCATGGCCTTTTAGGTCTTGTTTCATGGTGTTGGATCTATTTTGCTTTGATTTTATGTTGCAACATGGCTTAAACATGCGTATTTAGGTACTAAAATTCAAAGAACGATGTCTTGTGAAGGTGTTGTAAGACATTTCTACATTCTTCTAGACTATTAATTACATTTCACCTAAATTTCACCTTTTTATTCATCAAGTCCTATTTTGAAGTGTTGTAAACTCTTGTAACAAGATTTCATGCTTTTCTAGGCACATCTTCACTATTTATCCTTTTCTTATGCTTTATTTGGCTCCTTTATGCTCTCACATGCTTAATTAAGTGTATTTTTGAGTATTATCCCAACAAACAACATTAAATACAACATATTTCCTGACACATTTTTTAGGTCCTAGGTGGGACCCATTCACCATGGGTGGCGAATGAGTCCCCCTTGGTCCCAAATTCAAAATATTTTAAATTTCCTTTCAAGATTTTATTCAAAGAGCACTTGATGTCGGCCTATGATGAGTTATGAATGGGTAACTAAGGCACAAGTGTGTATAGATAAGTGATTTTCACCTCATTTCAACCCCCATTCATCAAGTTCACTTATTTACCTATTCACTCAAGCATTCAAGCATTTTACAACATCTTTTCAAGCACTATTCAAGCATCCATTGATATTACTTCAGACTTGCATCATCAAGGGTTTTGTAAGTTGATAACATTTACATGTTGTTAGTTTATCATTCCTTTTCATTTCATTATTTCATTAAGGTTTTGATTACCAAAAGCAGGGTTTGACCAAGGCAAACCCCTATTCACTAACCTTAAACCATTTTTCCCCTATTGCATGTTTGTTTGCAACCTTTTGTGTGCAAATTTGACAAGATTTTTGGTGTTGAAAATTGGTTTACAAGTCAAATAGGTGCCTCAAGTTAACTCAAGTCCATTTCAAGCTTGGAGAAGGTTTTCTGTCCGTTTCCTGCAAAATTGACTTTGGCAACCCGAGAAGTAGTGATTTCCATATTTGGTGTTGTAGAGTTGTCTCATGATTTTTCAAAAATTTGGGAGAGCACTGATTCACCACCTATGGTGAATGAGTCCCACCTTAGGATTGAAAATCTGAATTTTGTCAAATTTCAGATCCCGATAGACATAAACTTGTTCCCGACAAATTTTCACCAGGAGGACTAATTCGCCACCCTAGGTGAATGCATCCCACTGTGAAAAATTAGTGATTTTAGTCAGCATCCCCAACATTCCAAATTCATCATAATTCACCCAGGTGCACTCAAATTCATCCCTTTTCTTTCTGTTCTACATATTTTCGTCATTTAGTTCATTGTTGCATTACACAATGTGTTTTCAAACATAGCTTAAATCTCACTTTTGCATTCATTTTCATTCATTTAAATCAATCAATTGTATTTAGTTAACTTCATTTAGGTTAGAAAACATTGCACATTGAATAATTTGAATGAACTATTAACATTTTTTCTCCTATCTCCTTTTAGATGAAAAACCCTAGAAGAGCAAGAGTTGTCCATAGGAGCCAAAAATCAATGGTTCATTTTGGTGAAGCCAACTTTTGAGAACTTTGCATTTCTGATTTCATTACATATTGCATCATAGTTTACATTTGCAATAACATTCAATTAGTATATTGTTTTGTTTTTGCATTTTAGGATATTTTATCTTGCATTAGTGAAAAGTTCATTTAGATTTCATTTTTTCATTGCATCTCATTGAAAAAACTTAAAATCTGCATTCTGCATCCTTGATTGCATTATATAGCACATTAAAATCATCTTAAAAATTCTAAAAAACACACAAAAACATCATATTGGGACTCATTCACCACCTAGGGTGAATCAGTCCCTCTGCACTTTTTAAACAACATTTCTGACATCTTTTTAACATTTTTTTGCATTACTGTTTCCTGTTTCTGCATTCTGTCTTACTTTCCAGAATCTCTATTTTTCATCATTTATTGCATCTTATTTTATTTGGATCATGGCATTTTCTTTCAATAAGTTTTGAAATTCATTAAAATCATTGGTAGACATGTCCAATTGTGCCTTTGGCTGTGACCCTAATGACCTTGAACAACCTCATGCTCCTTTAACTCCTCATGATTGTCCTCCATGCGAAGTAGACATCATTGGAGATGATGATGCTAACATGAACAAGTTCTACAATGATTTCGTTGATAACCTAGAAGAAAATGTAACCTTTTATCCCTCCATGAGGTCACAAGACCTTCCTACTATTGCACCTCCTGATCACTTTGCATACTTACATCTTGAAGTCACTATAGGACCTTGGGTTCCTCCCTCAAGTGGACCTAGTTCCTCTTACCAATCACATTCACAACCCTTTTACGATCACAAAGTCACAAACACTTCTATCAACCTTGAAGAGACATATGGTAAAGGATTCACTATCTTAAGTAAACAAAGTTGTGACACAAAATATTAACATGACATCCATCAACTTCTTGAACAAAAATCAACCAAAGCACACACAACAAGACTAGGATATCAAGATCCTTCTCATCCTGATAGACATCCTCTTCAACCTAGGAGACTTCAGGATGTTGGAACAATGATCTTGAATGCTCCTCCTAACTTAAACATTCTCATTCCACATGAACAACCATTATCTCCTTCTAATGACAAGGATGTTAGGATCCCTATGGGTCCTCTTCCTCCTATTCATGAACAAGGTGAATCTAGCAAGTGAAATCGACCTTACAAACTCAAAAAGATCAAATTTCCCACACATCCTCCACCTGCATGTGAAAGGAGACTTCAACTACTTTTAAACAAATGATTTATACTTTTACCACCTATGAATAGGTTGGTCATCTGTCCTAAAGATTCTAACATACCATATTGCAAATATCATCGCATCCTTGGACATCGAACTGAAGAATGTCAGACATTGAAGGAAATACTAGATAAGTATCACTTCATTGATACTGATTGTTTCCCCATCATACCTTAAAGCAACCAAATACCATCATCATGCCATAGTTGTAGAATTCCATATTCTTACTATTGCATGATCCTTTCACATCACCCACCTCCACTCATTCTTTCCTTTACACTTTGTGGAGGGAAAGATGTTGTTAGCCTTGTCCTTGTAATCTCTTAACTATGTTATTCCTTTTCTGCTTATCTATTTAAGATTGAGAAACCGATAACTTAGTTAATGCTTGACTTACATTTTCATTACTTGTCCCTTTGTCCTTTTTGCATTTTCATGTGTGTATCATGTTCCCCCATATCGTGTGTTTGATGTTCCTTCTCTTCACACTTCTTCTATTTGTTCCTCTATTCTTCTATTTGTCATGCATTATATTTTTTGATTTTGTTTTGTGTTTTCCTTTTTGGGGATGACGCAAATTGTAGACACCCTATGTCTCTTCCATGTTGACCCAAAAGGATCCTATCTTTTTCACTTTTGTTTTGTGTTTTCCTTTTGGGGATGACGCAAAGCATAGAGATGCCCTATGTCTCTTCCATGTTGACCCACAAGGTCTTTGTATTTTTCTCTTTTTATTTTGTGTTTTCCTTTTGGGGATGATGCAAGGCATTGAGAATGCAATGTCTCCTTCATGTTGACCCAAAAGCTTTTTCATTTTATTTTTCCCTTTCATTTTCATTTCTCTTGTGTTTTCCTTTTGGAGATGATGCAAAGCATCGAGACCGCAATGTCTCTTCCATGTTGACCCAAAATGAACTTTCTTTTCCTTTTGTTTTTGATCTCTTTGTGTCCAGTTATATGTGCTTTGGGGAATGATGATAGTTCTAAGATCTTTCATAAAAACATTGCAACAACGAACATATTGACCCCAAATCCATAGATCCCTTATGTGTTTGGTGTGCTCTTTTCTGGGGGGCAACTCCTTTTCTTTGTTTTTCATTTTTCCTTGACATGATGCAGCCTAACTTCGAAACATATGACTTGGCATAGGGATTTATAGGTTGGCTCTCATGCCTTGTTTTCTTTTTGCATTTTCTTTTCTTCTCTACTTTAAAGTAATTGCTCATAGAACGATGTGTAGCAATTCATTTAAAGTCGGGGGGCATACATTACCATCAATTCATGTGCATTCTTGGTTCCTAGTGCAACCTTGTTGTTTATATGATGTGTTTGTCACTTTGTGGATGACATTGGGTGTGATGTCTTTCATAATTGTGATATCAACATATTACATTCCTCTTGGTGGCCTGATGCGATGCACTACATCCCCTAAGTTGTGAATATACTATTTTTTTATTGGTCCTCTCTTGGAGACATTAGACACAATGTTCCCTAAGTGATTGACCTTGCATGAATTGAACAAGACTCCTTTGAACATTTCACACTTAACATTTTTTCATTTTACATTTCACATTTTTGCCACCTTGCATAACACAATTTGCATGACTGTGGTACTTTCTTTTGTTCATGAAATTTTTCTTGTGGCGCCTTGTTAAAGTTATCAATAGGTATAATTTTAATATGGTTGAGCGGGAAGCCCAACTAGTGGCATGACTTTTCCCCATAGCCACTTTTGTGTTTGTGAGTGCATACCAACTAGCGTATGTATCATACCTTTTCAAATTTCTCACCTAGCAGACAACTAGTTTTGTGGCTCCAAAGTGAGTACATTTGGGATTTCTCACCCCATGGACAACTTGAAGTTCTGTGGCCCTAGAGTGAGTACATATTCTCTTTTTCAAACAATCAGCCTAGATCTAATCCACAACTAATTGGATTAACGATCAAAGCTTCAATTCATTCATCTCAACACTTCTGTGTTCCTTTGTTCTTATGCTTAGTTTTCCATGGATCTTCATCCTGGGGGCTTGATCATCCCTCTTGATTGTTGTATTTCATCTTGCTAATGTAAGTACACTTGAACCCTTCCCTCGATGTTCATGGCTACTTTAGTGTGAGTTTGAAGCAAGTTCATCCTCTCACTAAAGTGGGGGCTAAATATGCTATAGAAAAATGGCCCCTTGTCATTTTCATGGCATTTTAGGGCTTGTTTCATGGTGTTGGATCTATTTTTCTTTGATTTTATGTCGCAACATGGCTTGAACATGCATATTTAGGTACTAAAATTCAAAGAACGACGTCTTGTGAAGGTGTTGTGAAGTGTTGTAAGACATTTCTACATTCTTCTAGACTCTATTAATTCTAATTCACCTAAAAATAACCTTTTTATTCATCAACAAGTCCTATTTTGAAGGGTTGTAAAGTCTTGTAACAAGATTTCACACTTTTCTAGGCACATATTCACTATTTATCCTTTTCTTATGCTTTATTTGGCCCCTTTATGCTCTCATATGCTTAATTAAGTTTATTTTTGAGTATTATCCCAACAAACAACATTAACTACAACATATTTCCTGACACACATTTTTAGGTCCTAGGTGGGACCCATTCGCCATGGGGTGGCAAATGTGTCCCCCTTGTCCCCAAATTCAAAATATTTTAAATTTTATTGAAAAACACTTGATGTCAGCCTGTGATGAGGTATGAATGGGTAACTAAGGAATACATGTGTATAAATAAGTTATTTTCACCTCATTTCAACCCCATGCATCAAGTTCACTTATTCACCTATTCACTCAAGCATTCAAGCATTTTACAACATATTTTCAAGCACTCTTCAAGCACTTTGAAGTAACCATTGACATTACTTCAGAATTGCACCATCAAGGGTTTGGTAAGTTGATAGCATTTACATGTTAGTTTATCATTCCTTTGCATTTCATTATTTCATTAAGGATTTGATTACCAAAAGTAGGGTTTGACCAAGGCAAACCCTTATTCACTAACCTTAAACCATTTCCCCCCTATTGCATGTTTTTTTATAGCCTTTTGTGTGTATATTTGATAAGATTCTTGGTGTTGAAGATTGGTTTACAAGTCAACTAGGTGCTTCAAGTCAACTCAAGTCCATTTCAAGCTTGGAGAAGGGTTTTTGTTTGTTTCTTGCAAAATTGAGTTTGGCAACCTGGCAAGTAGTGATTTCCAAATCTGGTGTTGTAGAGTTGTCTCCTGATTTTTCAAAAATTTGGGAGAGGATTGGTTCACCACTTGTGGTGAATCAGTCCCACCTGAGGATTGAAAATCTAAATTTTGTCAAATTCCAGATCCCGACAGATAGAAACTTGTTCCCAACAATTTTTCATTAGGAGGACTAATTCTCCACCCTAGGCGAATGAGTCCCACTATGAAAAATAAGTGATTTTAGTTAGCATCCCCAACATTCCAGATTCATCATACTTCACCCAGGTACACTCAGATTCATCCCTTTTCTTTCTATTTTGCATATTTTCTTCATTTAGTTCATTTTTGCATTACACAATGTGTTTTCAAACATAGCTTAAATCTCACTTCTACATTTGTTTTCATTCATTTAAATTAGTCAATTGAATTTAGTTAACTTCATTTAGGTTAGAAAACATTGTGCATTGCATAATTTGAATGAACCATTAGCATTTTTGCTCCTATCTCTCTCCTTTTAGGTGAAAAACCTTAGAAGAGCAAGAGTTGTCCATAGGATCCAAAAATCAATGGGTCAAGATGCATAATGAAGATACTTGGCCTAAGGAAATCATATATTAATAATGAGAAATCTATTGTAAAAAATCCAACGAATGCATATGAAAGTGTGAGTTTGACCTCACACACCAATGATATTAATATAGACGACATGCAATTATATTAATTATAGTAAGTGATCAAACAAAGAAATCTCGCCTAATGATGAAAATAAGTCAAGTAATAAAAATAAGTAGAAAAAAACTAACAAAAACTATTGGGAAGTATGAAATATTTGAGGACCTAAATAATAATGAACTATGAGCATTCTCTCATAGAATTCCACATAAAGAGTTATAGTTAAATCCTTGAAATATGTAATTGAAGAACTTTTGAAAAGTAAAACAAGAGTATCACCTAATGAATGAGGTGTTGTAAAAATGAGAATTGGTTGTCGAAACTATGAGTCAAATCCAATTTTTTTTTTATATTATTGGAATAGTGAGGAGTTCATCATTGATGCAGTGGTTGGCAACATGAGCATGAGGGCTAAGCACAATGCATATTATTATACATTGCAGTGTTGTCATTGATGTCAACATTGTATCTTGATATGGAGATCATGGTGTGTATAATTTTGGTTGGTTCTAATATGTTTTGGGATGTTTGTGGAAGATAATTTTGCAAGAAGGTTTGATTTGGTGAAGCCAATTGTGATGGAAATTGACTAAGTGTCAATTCTACTAATTTGATGTAACAAGGGATTCAATAGTTTTGGTCCACACTAGTCCATAAATTAAAATTTCTCTCTGTGGTTCTAGCATAATGTTTTTGGTTGGTGGAAGCATCTAACTTCAAAATTCCATCTTGTTTTGGATTTTGGTTTGAAAGTTATCAATGATAGAAGTTTGGTCTGGTAGGTATAGTAATTTCCTATACAGTGCATATGAGTTGGAGAGTTTACACTTCTCACGGATAGGATTTTGGATTTACATATTTAAGATGTTGATAGATGTCAATAGAGTGTCTATTCTAAATGGCACAATGTTTTGAGGACCACGTGTCCGAATATGGGTATATAGTTGAATAATTTTTGTATTAGGTCTTCTATGGTGTTGAACTAATAGGTGTGAAGGTATGCAAAGATTAAGTAAGTATTGAAAAGTTATGTGGGAGTTATTATAGGTCCATGCCAACCTATTTCAAATTGTTTTAAGGATTGAATCTTGTTGCGTGGCATATATGGAAGGATTTGATCAGATAAGACATATATTGTATATTTTGTATGATACATCTAATTAGGCCGACCTAATTGATGTTATGTTTGAAGTGTATATATAAGCTAGATTATTTTTGATGTTTTTGTGTGTGAAAAATATGCAAATGATGTGAATTGAGAAAATACATTATGAATCTAAGTTGTGAATGTTGAGTAGTATTAGAGTGATGTAATTGCAAAGGAAAAAAGAGTGTGAGATTAGAATTAGATGAAGTGTGCAAAGTTAATTTATTGAACTTCATTGAACTGTATCTCATGCATATGCTAGATGTAATTGTAATAGTTCAGTCTAGGCAATGAGCCAAAAAATTTCTTCTATCTCTCTTTATCTCAATGGACAATGAGTTCACTTGGATAGTGAGTCCACCTGCAGTGAGCACTTCTGTAAATATACTATAGTCAGTTATAATATATTGTGAGCTAATCCTCACAATGGATTTTCCCATTTTGGGTTTTACACATAAAAATATTGGTGTTCATGTGTTATGTGATGTTGTTAGATGTTTCATGCTTTCTTTCATTTACTAAAATTGAATATGCTATATAGATTGGATGTTTAAATGTTTGAATGGTTTAAAAGAATACTGATTCACCCCCCTTCTTAGTATTCTGGCTGTTCAAAAATTGGTATCAGAGCTTGGTTCCTTGGAAGGAGCTTAACCACTTGGGGAAGGTCTTGGAGGTTGAACACATGGCTGTTAGAAGACTACCTACTCCACTAGAAGAGATTCTTGCTGTTGGATTCATAGAAGAAGATTGCATGCTTGAAAAAGATGGAGAAATAAAAGTTTCCCTTGAAGATCTTGAAAGGACTGAAGGTGAAAATAGAAATATGAAATAAAATGTCAAAGAAGTAGATGAATGCATCTGAAAATTGAGAGAAAAAATCAAGAAGTTTAGAGAAAGGCATAAGGGAGTCAATGAAAAATTGAAGCAAGAAAATGAAACTATTACTAGTCTGAAGGTGCAAGTTGAAGAAAAGGAAAGAGTTGAGGAATGTATGAATGCAATGGTGAAAATAAAATATGAGGAATGTACAAGGCTTGAACACAAAGTTGTAATATGAGATTAGATCTAGAAAAAACAAGGAGTCATGAAGGAAAATTCAATATGAGTTCTACAAAGCTTGAAGAAATGATTGAAAATAAGAAAGGCACTAAAGGTAAAAGCTCAAAAGTAGACCAGACACCGAATGTAGAAAAGAAGATCAATGGATCAAAGAAGGTTGAAGATAAGAAGAACAATTGCAAGAAGATCCAGAATCAAAGGAACGGAGCTAGAAGACCACCGGTTAGAAAAAAAATGCACAAAGGTACCCATCCTTTAATGGTTTCTATTATTCTTGCAATATATTTAGACATAAGGTAATGAAATTTAGAAGTAGAATGAGTCAGAATGTTCCACATTTTTCTAGTTAATATTTACATGCAAGAAATTTGGTCATAGAGCTAATGAGTGAAAAAGTCAAATGATGAATGGTTATAACAATGGTAGAATGGTTCAATATTTCAATGACTATTGTTATACATGCTATGGATTTCAGCACAAAGATAATCAATGCAGATCTAGAATGAATGGAAGAAATACTGATCAAAAGAATCTCATATGCTATAATTGCAATAGGCCTGGACACATTTCTAAGTTTTGTAGAAGTAGAAATATGAAGAAGGATAATCGAATAAAGAAGAATGAACCAATAAAAAAGATTGATTCGACAAAAAAGAAGAAGGAGATGGATAGGATTTGGAGAAAGAAGGAAGAGATCAAGAATAAGGATGAATCTATACCAACATCTGGTATAGACGTTTCCTCTGAAAAACTAAGTTGAGAGCTTTGGATCAGGGGGAGCTTTAATGAAAATATTTTTGTCCCCTGCCAAAGAGGAGGTATTGATGCCTCAACATGAAGAAATTTGATGTAGATCAACATGTTTGATCTATTGGTGAAGATCCCAAAAGAAAATATGACAATGCAAAGCATTTGAAGCTAACTATGCACATAGTGAATGGTATTCCAACTTTATTGTTTGAAGCATTCAATATGAAATTAGGTCACATTCAAAGAGTTATAAAGTGATTTTACTTAACCAAATTCATTTACAACAAGCTTTTGAGGAGTAGAGAAATTAAGAAATTATTTGGAGTGGTCAAGGTGATTTGTGATTTGGTGCATTCAAACCCTAGTCTGACAAGCAAAAGAAAAGGTATTTACAATCTTAGTTTTGACCTAGTTTCTCAGAGAACTATTTTTAAAGTAGTTTGAATTCATTTTTCAATGGAAACACCAAGGGTAATTGAGGTTACTGAGAATACACACCTAATTTCAAGAAATACTTTGCTAAATCCATAGAAGATGACCCTTTAGGTACATTTTCACATGTTCCATATGGATTTTTACATACCAAAGATATAAGTATTTATATTCATGGAAAGATAGAGGAAAATGATCACAATAAGCTAGGAGATGTATGGGTGAAAGAACTTTCTGGAAATAAATTTTCCCTAAAGCTAGAATACCAAAACCTAGTCATGAAGAAACTAGATGTGTGACAATGGTTTCTGAATTTTTGATTTGATGATAAATGGGTTAGGATTGCATTAAGAAAAAATCATGATAAATTTGTCTATATCGACATGCTTGGGATGATTACAAAGGATGTGATTAGAGAGGTTACATGTCTAAGCTCCATTAGACCTATTATGTACTAAAATTGGTTAAGAATGAGGCTATAATAGAACTCATAGGTGCAACTTATGAAAATAGAGCTTTAATGGTAAACAATATCATAAATCTAACTATGAAGTATGTAACTATGTTGATTGGTTACAAAATTTATTTCACAAATAGAGAAAATTCCGTATTTACCATCGTAATCATTGTTGCATATGAAATGGTGGAAAAAGGGGTTTATTGTGATCTATATGAATTTATAAGACATCAGTTAATGGATAAATTGAAACAATAAAAGGAGAAGAAGTATCAATTCAAGTATGGAACCTTGGTTGTATGTCTACTTTTCTATTTCTTAAAGGAAATCCTCAGAACTAAAAGTGTGGAATGGTTGCAAGGTAGACCCATTTCTCATTAGATTGGGGAATTTATGAGAAGTCTTGGTAATATAGAGGCACAATATGAGGCTCTTGTTTCTTTCTTTCCAGTTCTTCAAAAGAGGATGCATGAAAGAGACAAAATTCAAAGGAGAATGGTAGAGAAGTATTGGAATGATATCACATTCCTGGTATCAATAGATGAGTGCATCATGGAAGTAGTAGAACCAAGGATAGTGTGGATACATGAGTTGGTATATGAGATCAACAAACAAGAGATTAATAGTTTGGTTGAAATTTTGTTGAGGAGTCGAAAAGATAACACTAAAGCAAGGTATGGAACCTATGAAGACAAATATATGGAGGTGCATATGGAGTAGAGAAAACCATAGATAAAGAAGAAGGTTGAAAAGATGGTAGAACAATTTGTAGAGGAAATGAGCTTCACATAGGAGTAAGTGGAGCAAGCAAGAGAAAGGGATAGAGCTCGAAGAAGCTCATTAGGAATAAGAAGATCTGGTAGAACAACTACCACCCCTCCTATTTAGAAGTCCTCTGGGACTAAGTAGCCTACTAGAGAAAAGAGGAAAACAAATGAAAGTCCTTCGATAAAGGATAAATCCTCTTCGGATGTGTAGAAGAAAAGTCTTGAAAAGAACAAGACTACTATAGTAACAAAACCTATAGGCCCTGCCAAGATGAGAACAAAACAAAAAGGTAGTAAGGGAAAATGATATAAGTGTAAAAATTGAAGAGGAAGAAGAAGTGGAGGAATAAGGACCAAAATTTGTCTACAAAAGGAAAAATGAAGCTTCACAAGGTGAAGAAAGTTTTAAAAGAAAGAGACTTGACATCATTGATATAGGCAATGAAGAAGGAATAGAGAATGAAAAAGAAGCTTTTGTAGTTCACATGTGAGTAAAAAAGAAAGAAGCCACCAAGAAGGTGTCATCAGAGAAGAAGAAATAAAAAACAAGGTAGAAGAAGATTCTAGTTGAAAGGAAAAAGAAAAAGAAAAAATGGTAAGACCACACTCTCCTATGAAGTTAGATGCACTATTCAATAATATTTTACAACATGAAATGTTAGCAAAAACTAAAGCCTTGTATAGTGAAGCAAATGAGGTGGATAAGGACACCATTATTGAGGCTATCATTAAGTATATTATTGTTTTAGAAGTTGATATGAAAACAAATGAAAATAAAATTCCTATGGAGCTATGGAATGTATTGGTGAAGAGAAGACATGAAGTGATTGAATAAGAAGGAAAAATACAAGAATATCCATTGGAGAAGATTGGTGCTCCTCTTTCAGAGGAAAACATAGCCACATTTTTTGAATTATACAACACATAATTCAGGGTAAAGAAAAGGGTAACTACTATTGAAAGAATGAAAATAATGAAGGTGTTTTAATTGATGTCAATTGGTCAATTGGTTATACTTGATTGTTGTTGTCATTATTGTCATGGATATAGGTCATTGGTTATATATGTTGAGGATATTGAGAAAATTATAATTAAGATATATTGCATATGTTCAGTGCTTGCTCCGGGTTTTTCTTTGAGATTTTCTCCTATGTTTGTGTGGTTCATATATGTTGATAATGGTTATTGGAAGTTGCCACATGCATATTTTTGGCTATTGATTCATTGTATAGTGTGAGTTGTGTTCACTAGTTGTGAGTTGTGGTTTTCTATGTTTCTAGTTGAGGTTTGGGAGAAATATTGTTGGTCTGGATTTCTCTATGTTAAAGTCTTACAACTTGTGGTTCTAGAATTGAGTTGTTTTGATTGTATTGAAGATAATTTTGGTATCTGGAAGGTTCATGCTTATGTTGTTCTCACCTCTAAGTAGGTTGTCCTTGATGACAAAGACATAAATGGTGCTTTGGATAGATTCAGATTGATGGTTATTGCCTATCATGCTTCAGAGATCATAGGCTTGGCTTGGTATCTTGGTGATTGGTATTGGTTATGTTACATGGCATATAAAGTTGGTCTAATTTGGACATTTCAATTGGACAGGTTGGCACTTCTTTATTGCATATCAGGTATATTATTTCAATTGCTCATTATCAGGTTGATCATGGCACATTTAAATTGGATAGGTTGGCACTTCTTTATTGCATATTAGGTATATTATTTTGATTTCTCATTATTAGGTTGATCATGGCATCATTGACAAGATTCATTTGATTATGTCTTCATGACATTCTATTGATGATCTTCATGGCTGTCACACAACTCTTTGGTGTCAACAGTTATGATACATTATTTGATACATGGCACATTGGATCATAATTATATTAATGATCTCCTTGTCACTTGAGTTTGATATTTCATTTGGCATCATTGGTATATGAAGTTATTATGTTTTTTTTCAGATGGTTTTGTTGTTTCATATCTTCATGGTTCTTTCACATTATCTTGGTGTCATTGGCTAGGACACAGTAATTGGTATGCATGAAGTCTTCATCCAGTTCATATGTTCCAGATTGGCTTGATTTCATAATTAGCTTCTAAACGTGATAATTGTTTACCATAGTGTTGATTTCTTGTGACTTTGTAAAAGTCACCTCTATGGCTTGAAGGTAATATTTATGGAAATATTATAATGTTGTTTTTGGCATTATTTTTGGCTAACTTTCTTTGGTAAATGACTTTGAATAAAGTCATATTTGAATTGAGCATCTCAATTTCTAAAAGAAAATGTCTTTAATCATGTTGATAAAAGGCTTTCAACCTTGTGAAGAGGGAAATTTAAAATGACATGGCTGTCATCATACTTCATTATTTTTGTCTCTCATTCTATTTCACGTTAATGTGTTCATTTAGTTGGTCAATTCTATGATACTTATAGTGAGTTAAAAAGGTTCATATTTCAAGATGTTCAAGTCTGTCATGCAAAGCTTAAATTGTTCAAATCTGATTTTAAAAAGCCTTCTGTAATGCAAGTTAAATTTGCATTGAGAAATGTTGTATTTCTGTTTCAAAAGCATAAACAAGATTGTTCACACATTGATTGAACAATATCATATGATGATTTTAACATGCATTGTAAATGTTCGTCAAGTTTCATGTCAATCTGATCTAAAGTGTTAATGTTCGCTTGAACAAACAAATCTGCCACATTGGGTTAAAATTAGTTTCGTTGTGCTTTCAGAGTCAAAAATTAAAAATTATATCACTCTGATTCACCCCCCCTATCAGAGTGAATCCACTTCCAACAAGTGGTATCAAAGTGTAGGGTCTTGCATTAGGTTTCATACTTAGGATTGATTCTGGTCATGGAAGTCAATATGTCACAAGTTTGAAGGTATTCTGTCTGTTTGTACAGTCTATATGTTTTGTGAAAGAATTTCTATTTTTGATTAATGTTGTTGTAAAAAGCTAGATCCTTGCATAAACCTAACCAGAGTAAATTCAACCAAGCTCTTGATAAGAGGATTACTATGGGTAAGTGCAAAAGAAATAGAAGTCAGAAGAAGAACACTAGTGTTAAGTCTAGTGAAGTTTTATCTCAAGAATTACCCCTGCCAGTTGATAATATAAATGATCCTATAGTTGGAGAAGATCACTTAGTAAGTGACTTTGAACAAGAATTTGGTAAAAAAGAATGTGAAGATGATGAGTTTGAAATTGATTTGGAAGGAGAACTACTTGTTGCCTTAGATGAGCTTAAAAGGCTTAAACTAGAAAATTAGGAACTTAAGATACAACTTCAAAAGAGTAATGATATTAATAAAGCATTAAATCAAAACTATGTTAAATCCAAAAAGATTATTGAACTTCTGAAAGACCAAATGGTTGATAAGAAAAATACTGAAGAAGGATTGGAATCCAAGTTAAAAGACAAGGATGAGTTGTGTATTAAACTAGAAAATGAGATTGCTTCTTTAAGAAAATGTTCAGATAATGATTCCTTGTTAAAAGAACTAACTCTTAAAGATGATATGATTATTAGTCAGAAAATTAAAATTGAAGAATGTAAGAGGATAGTAGATGCTGTAAGATCTGATTTGGAGATTAAAAAGGTTGAATTTATAAAGCTAGAAGGAGAAGTAGTTGCATTAAGGAAAGAGCTTGAAAGTGTCAAGGTTCAATTAGGTAAAAATCAGAAATTTGATCATAGTACTCATCTACTGAATGAGATGATTGGCAGAAAAAATAATTCTAAGGACCCTTCAGGTGTGGGATATGAGGTTGGAAAAAGCTCTACAGGAACATCTAAACATGAGACAGTGTTTGCTACTGTAGATGGAAAGAAGTTTATAGCCAAGCAAACACCAAGAATGAAGGTTGATCTTGGTCACCATATTGCTGCTACTCAGACAAAAGCTAAATGGATTGATGAAAGGACAAATAAATCATCAAGATCTTCATTTTTTAGGTATAACAACTCTCAATTTCATGGTTATTGCTATCATTGTTATGCTTATGGTCATAAAGCAGTAAATTGTAGGAGATATGAAATAAATGATTATAGAAGTTTTGGAATGTCAAGAAAGAATGTTTACTTTATTCCTCAAATTGACTATATCACATGATTTAAATGTCATAAAATTGGGCATAAGGAACAACAGTGTAGGAGTAAGTTGAAGGCATTATTTAAAAATAACGATATAGGTTCATTGATCAAGAAAAAGAAAGGGCCTATACAGGTTTGGAGGAGAAAATAAGACCAAGGAAATGAACCTCAAAGAATATGGAGAAGAAAGCAAGAAAAGGAGAAGGAAGGACTAAGTTTTGTACATGATGCACAAGGATCTTCTCTTAGAATTTAATGGTTGTTTGGTTTAGGGGGAGCTTTCCATGAATATTCTACTTCAGCTTGACATTTTTGGCATTACTTCTGTGATATTGTGATACATGATTGCATATTCACATGTATTCTTGAATCTCTAACAAAATTTCAGTTGGTATTACAATGATGTCTCATTCAGATGTTATGTAGTGATTTGAAGTGTTCAGGATTATGTCGGTTTTATAGTGGTTCTTTGCAGTGATTCTTTGTTCTTTGACATTATTATTTATATTGCTTCAGTGAGTTGACAGTGATTTGGGAATTGTTTATGCATTGCAGTGATTTGTTTTCAGTACAACTATTAATGTCAGTGAGAGGTATCAGAGTGTTGGTTTATACTTGGTTGGTTCAATTATCTTGCTTTTTGTGCTAACAGTGGTTTCTTGAAGCTAATAGCTGTCTAGACAATAATTTCTCTTATTTGTCAATATGATAGTGACTACGTTGGTGAGATATCAATCTAATGTGCCTTTAAAAGTGTAGTCCTGTAAGTGTTGCTGGCAACAATCATTGGCAGTTGTTACTATTGGACAAGTATATTCTGCTTCTTTGCAAATGTTCTTCATTGTGATGAGATGTCTATTCCTCTTAGATTGAGAGTAACTATGCTTTGTGTACTTTGATTGCTCATCTTTGATTGTTTGTAGTTACTGAGTTATCATTGGAATAGTGGTTATTAGATGCTATTGAAAGAGGTACATGATCTTGCTACAATGCCAATGATATCATACAGAGTCATTATTTCATGCTTGACAAATCTTGATGTGACAATACTCTTGTGATAGTGTACAATGTTTTTTTTTGGTATACTTGTAGGAGTAAGTGTGTAGTGGTATCTTACTCATGCCAATTGATTAGTGTATTGCAGTACAATATTTTATGTCAGAACTATAAATGTGAATGTTTGGTGATTAGGGCAGTACAATGCTTTGAAGGAAGTTTACTTTCCTTGACTCATCATTGCAACTTATAATGTGTTTTCATGGGGTTTATCTAATTGTGTGTTCATGAGAACAATATTTAAGGACAGTGATAGTAGATGAGTTCTTTTTGGGCCAAGGAGATTTGGTCATTGACAAGTGTCTTGACACAGGGGGAGATAGTGAATTCACAATGAAATTATGAAATCAGTATAGCTTGTATTATACATTGGTCTTGGTGATTTGGTGATTCGATGCAATTATTTATGCTTGATACAGTGGCACCCATACTTGTTTCTATTATAGTATGTTAGAAATAGTGATATTTATACTTGTATAAGTGATATGATAGTGAATTATTGAAAGTAGAATTATTTCCACAAATGCCATTGTTTTGCATCTAGATTTTCTATTGGTATTCATGCTTGCTAATAACAAATTCTTTTCATTATGAATTTGTCTTATAGTAGCACTAATTCCAAGGACAGTTCACTTTGCTAATGGATAGTGCCTTTGCCAATTCAAACACTATTTGTCAGTATTTTATGGCTCTAGAAAGGTAGAGTAATGCTAACTGTTGCTTGGAAGGAGGTATTAATGACAGTGTTTCTATAGCAATAATATCCAACAATACACTCTCAAAGTTAGTAACTCAAGCATGAAAATATCAATTCAAGGGCAGTAGTAATTCTTATAGGAAATCTATAGTGGGGAGTTTGCTAATGGACTGTTATCCTGATGATTATCTTGCTGCAGAGTGTTTGTATACACTATGTTTGTCTCCATAGATCTAATGTTGTTTTGTGTCCGTGTACAAGTAGTTTGGTGTTCTTGGGAAGGAATTTTGTGATCTTTGACCTTTAGTTTTTTGTGAAAAAAGGGGGAAGAAAAGTTGAATATGCAGATTTACATTGGCAAATGTACAGTTGGCATACATACAGTGTGCAATGATGATTGGAATTCATGAAATAATTTTATAGTACTGTGCTTGAAAGAATTTTACAGTGAGAATCTCGTTAGGGGGAGAAGCTCATAATATCTTTGTTTCTGTTATAGTTAATCATGTAACATTGTGTTTACTGTTGGTAAGTAGATGCAATGAGCATTGGTAATGCATTGTCATGATATATTGGTTTGCTTTGGAAACTTGTTTGTCCACTTTTGATGCTCTAGATCATTATATGCTATTGGTTCTTGTTGCTTTCTTGTTTTAAATGAGCATATTATGGATGCTTAAGTTTTGGATGTAATGGTTTGTCTTGGAAGCATCTTGGTGCAAAGCCTCTTAGATGTTCTTGTGACTCAATGTATCGGTACTAATCAAAGTTTCTTTTGGAGACAATGGAGGATGAAGTTTAACATGATAAAGAAGTTGGTATGTTCAAGTAACTGGTCTTCAATCCTTGATGACAAAGAAAATGCTAAGGTAATAGGTCTTCAATCTTTAGGTATCATTTTGATAATTGGGTTTGTTGCATTATAATATTATGTTGCCTTTGCTTTGGTGTTATGGACTAAGATTCTTGGAAAGGACATATTGTTATTCTTGCTATGATATCGGCATGTTCATATGTTACATATATGGGTATATACATCCACTTGAGGCATTACACATTTTTTTTTCTACCCTTTATCTTTGATGCAAAAAGGGGGAGATAGATTTGCGTTTTTGCCATCAAGGACAAAGGGGGAGATTGTTTTTCTCACCTCTCAGTAGGTTGTCCTTGATGACAAAGACATAAATGGTGCTTTGGAAAGATTCAAATTGATGGTTGTTTCCTATGATGCTTCATAGATCATAGGATTGGCTTGGTATCTTGGTGATTGGTATTGGCTACATTACGTGACATACACGTTGGTCTCATTCAGAAATTTCAATTAGACAGGTTGGAACTTCTTTATTGCATATCAAGTATATTATTTCAATTGCTCATTATCAAGTTGATCATGGCACATTTCAATTGGATAGGTTGAAACTTCTTTATTGCATATTAGGTATATTATTTCAATTGCTCATTATCAGGTTGATCATGGCATCATTGACAAGATTCATTTGATTATGTCTTAATGGAATTCTATTAATGATCTTCATGGTTGTCACACAACTCTTTGGTGTCAATAGTTATGATACATTATTTGATACATTGCACATTGGATTGGAATTATATTAATGCTCTCCTTGTCACTTGAGTTTGATATTTCATTTGGCATCATTGGTATATGAGGTTATTATGTTTTTTTTTTCAGATGGTTTTGTTGTTTCATATCTTCATGGTTCTTTCACATTATCTTGGTGTCACTGGCTAGGACACAGTGATTGGTATGTATGAAGCCTTCATCCGTTTCATATGTTCCAGATTGGCTTGATTTCATAATTAGCTTCTAAACGTGATCATTTTTTACCATAGTGTTGATTTCATGTGACTTTGTAAAAGTCACCTCTATGGCTCAAAGGTAATATTTATGGCAATATTATAATGTTGTTTTTGGCAATTATTTTTGGCTAACTTTCTTTGGTAAATGACTTTGAATAAAGTCATATTTGAATCAGGCATCTCAATTTCTAAAAGCAAATGTCTTTAATCATGTTGATAAAAGGCTTTCAACCTTATGAAGAGGGAAATTTAAAATGACATGGCTGTCATCATACTTCATTATTTTTGTCTCTCATTCTATTTCATGTTAATGTGTTCATTCAGTTGGTAAATGCTCTGATACTTATAGTGAGTTCAAAAGGTTCATATTTCAAGATGTTCAAGTCTGTCATGCAAAGTTTAAATTGTTCAAATCTGATTTTAAAAATCCTTCTGTAACGCAAGTTAAATCTGCATTGAGAAATGTTGTAGTTCTATTTCAAAAGCATAAACAAGATTGTTCACACATTGATTGAACAATATCATATGATGATTTTAACATGCATTGTAAATTTTCATCAAGTTTCGTGTCAATCTGATCTAAAGTGTTAATGTTCGCTTGCATAAACAAATCTGCCACATTGGGTTAAAATTAGTTTCGTTGTGCTTTCAGAGTCAAAAATTAAAAATTATATCACTCTGATTCATCGCCCCCTCTCAGAGTGAATCCACTTCCAACAACTTAATTGTTCTATGTGTTTTACACTGGTTTAGCTGGCCTTGTGTGGAATACTACCTTCAGAGTTGATGAAGCATGTTGGATCTATTTGGGTCCTTATTAAGCATGCGTTTGGGTTGCCCTCATTCTAATTCCATCCTAGGGTGTTTTGGTGCTGACCTAATTTGAATTTGAATTTGGATGGCCGAATTTGGATATGTTTCAAAGTTGAAGATGGTAAATACAAAATGAGTTAGGGAAGAAGAGCGAGAACAAAGGAAATATAGACAAGAGCACAAAGAGAATAGAGATAAGTGCGAATTAGCATGTGTGTGTGTATGATGCGAGTATGGAAGATTAATGCAAAGCCTAAATGTTGAGTTTCCGAAAGTAGTGAGCTGAAGGTGCACTCTATCATTCATGCATGTCTGCAAGTGGATTGAGAAAATTGTGGTGGAATCCTTTGTTGCATTGAGATTTTCTTTTCTCTGTAACAAGTCTTCTTTATCTTCTTTGTATCTCTGTGGCAGTGAGCCCTCTGGGCTGTTAGCCCTATTAGACAGTGAGTCCTTGTTTTGGAAAAAAGCCTTGTTTCTCAAGCAGTGAGTCTCTTGTAATTGGTTTTGATATTATCTATAGTGTTAGTTAATCCTCACTGTGGTTTTTCCCTTATTGGGTTTTCCACGTAAATATGGTGTTATTGTGTTCATGATGGTTTTTAGTTTATGCACTAGTATTTAATGTTTAATCATTGTTAAGGATTGGTTTCAATGAATGAATTAAAGTTTAAATCTATGACAACTGATTCACCCCCCCTCAGTTGTCTTGTTCAACAATTGGTATCAGAGCTTGGTTCCTTGGTGAAGAGCTTAATCGCTTGAGGAAGTTTAGGATGGCTAGAAAAATGACTTATGATTATCCAAGGTTTGATGGAACTAATTATGCTATCTAGAAAATATTGATGGAAGAATATCTAGATTATATTTAGATATGATGTGGACAAAGCTTACAAGAATCTTTACACTCCTCTTGCAAATGGTCTGATTACAACTGATGAGATCATGTTAGTTTTATGATTAGATTTAATGCATAGAAATTTAATTCAAAATTAGACACAATAACACAACATATACCCTGGGAAAACCCTCCACTTGAGGGAGAAAAAACCTGCAACAAATATATCTCTTATATATATAAGTAATGGAAACAAGTCTCTTTACAATGAGGCTTCACATAAGGCCAATATTCAACACCAACAATGGTTGTAATAACAAAGAACAATCTACTCTTCCTTGAACACAAATCTTCTCTTGAATGGATTCACAATCTTCCTTACAACAAATTCACACTTGAAAGAAGGAGCAGCTCTTGATAGAATTCACACTTGCTTATAGGAAGGAATAGAACTTGCTTGATGCTGAATGAGTGAGAATGAACTTCTATATATAAATTTTCTAGAGAGGTTGCACCTCTATAAGAACTAGGTTAGCCACCAAAGGAAAAGATAAATACAAATAATAATTATGAATTATAATGGTCAACCAAGATAAGAATTACAATGTTGCCTTGAGAAGTGCTCCTCCTCATTAATTATTATTTGATACAAATCGTGCCTCTCCATAAATTTGATTATCATTTAAATAAATGAAGTGCCTCTTCAATAATATTAGTCTCCTATAAATTTGATAGCCATTTAGGCTCCATCAAATTTATCCATTATATCATGGCTGGAAGAATTCTCTCGATGCTGCTATGAACATCAACACCCCCTCTTAGCTAGGGAGGATACTTCCAGCTACAAAAGACATATCACCTCATCATGATGTCAACCACAATGGCTACACCAATATGTGGAAAGGAAAAATATCAACTCATCGTGATATCAACCATCATGGCTACACCCATGTATGGAAAGGAAAGATATCACCTCATCGTGATATCAACCATCATGGCTACACCCATGTATGGTATGTACAAGTGCTCATCACTCAACGTGATGTTGTCATCGCATTGTGACATTCACCATGGCTCTCCTAGAGGGCGAAAACAAAAGTACATGAAAATCATCACAAAATTTCTCACGTGATGTTGTCATGGAGTCACACACATGACATCCACCATGGCTCTCCCAGAGGGTGGAAACAAGGGATTTCACCTCAAATATCAAAGATAAATTCATTAACAAGGGCTTACACATCAAATCTCTCTAAAAGAGAAACACATTAACAAGGGCTTGCACTTCAAATCTCTCTCAAAGAGAAATACATTAAGAAGATCACTGATACTGAGGCTCCTTCTTAGCTAGGGATTGATTCTCCACCATACCAAGCTTGTCTTGAAAGTACACAAACTTTATCTTGGAGAGAGGCTTGGTGAGAATGTCTGTCATCTGCTCATCAGTGCTAATATATCTCAACTGAATTGTTTTCCTAAATACCATATCTCTGATATAATGGTATTTGATCTCAACATGTTTGGTTCTATCATGAAAAACAAGATTGAAAGAAAGCTTCACACAGCTCTGGTTATCACAATGAATGATAGTAGGCTCCATTGATTTCCCAAAAAATCCTGCAAGGAGCTTCCGAAGCCACATTGCTTCCTGAGATGCCACACAAGCTATAATATACTCGGCCTCTACGATTCTTAGTGCCACTAAAGACTGCTTCCTACTACACCAGGAGATCATCGTAGACCCCAAACTGAAACAACATTTGGAGGTTCTCTTTTGATTAGTGACATACTCTTCCCAATCAGAATTAGTATATCCATGCAACTCCAAGTCCACACCAGAAGAATATCTCAAGCCATACCCAACTATGCTATGCAAGTAACTCAGGATATGCCTTGCTGCAACTAGATGTATTTACCTTGATTCACACATGAACTGACTAAGTGCACTCATTTCATAAAAAATATCTAGTCTACTACTAACTAGATACATCAACGATCTAATCAACAGTCTATACATAGTAGGATCCACCAGATTTGAACTAGCTGCAACCTCCTTAAGCTTCTAAAAAAATGGTTTCCATAGGTGTAGACATGGATTTATAATCCACCATTCCAAATCTCTTCAAGATGTCTATTGTATACTTCCCTTGACTCAGAATGAACTCATCCAGCTTCTGCCATACTTTTAAACCAAGGAAGTAGTGCATGAAATCAAGATCCTCCATTTCAAATTCAGAAGCTAGCTCCCTTTCCTTGCATTTGATAATGAGGTGTTCTTCCTAAGAAGAAATAAGTCATCAACATAAAGAACCAAGATCACTAGGGGATTACTCATATTCTTTAGTTCAGACTCCCCTTAATCTTCAAGCACTTGCATCAACCTTTCTAACCTCTTCATCCAAGATTTCCGCAGAACACTTGTCTTAGAGAAATGTGTTCCAAAGCACACCTCTCGATACTATAGAGAGTTCCATATGATTTTCCTAATCTCATCCTGCATTACCATATATTCAATAGGTTTATGAGCTACCAATGTCAAATCCAAAATTGATTATCTTGTGAAATTCTATTCTCAATAGTTGAAGAGGTCTTCTAAGGACTTAGCACAATATCAGAACCCTTTCACTTCATAATTAGTGGAGTCACATAACTCCCTCTTGATCCCCACCGAAATAAAGAAGAATTTTGAAGTAAACTCCCTCTAGCCACCAACTTAGTCCCATGGCTACAAATTGTGACTTCACGCTTGATCATTTCTTTGGTTGGCATGAATTCCTCATAAGATATCTGAAGCTTTTCATCACTAAGCAATCTCTCATCACCGTCTTGCTCTTAGATCTGTCCTAGAAGCATTTTAGAGAGAGATTACTAACCATTTATAACTATCCAAAGAAATATCAAGGCTAGAATCATACAAAGTTTACTATCGCAGGTTATATCATGAATACATAAGAATTTATGAACAATATTAAAACATGAATAAATAAATCAACCTTTAAGAGAAATATATCAAAAAGATCAGAATGAAGGGAAAAAGAAACTTATCTTTATTGAAAGTTCTGATATAACTCTTTCTTCCATCTTTTACTCCTCTCAAAGAGTGTGATCACGAGCAAGAGGATTTCACAATTCAACTTATTAGAACATATTTCACAACAATGGGTTTCAACTCATTTACCCATTCTACAAGGCAACTTTCTTGACAATTTCCTTGATTTCAAGATACCAAAATAGAGTTAAGGCACAAAAATTCTTGTAGAATCAGAAAAAAATATTAAACAATAGAAAATGACTGATTTAAAACCATTTCCCAACTTTGACAACTCAAAAATGTGAACTTCTAAAAGTAGATTGTTCAAATCAACATTTAGGCCCATTTAGACCCCTTCAACAAGCAATTTTACATTTCCCAAGCCATTTCTCTTTGTTACCACTTCATACAAGTATAAATAGGTCTGAAAAACCATTAGGAACCTTCACCCAACCTTTGTTCATGTTATTTTAACAAACCCTAGCTTTAAACCACCATTTTCATGCAAAATTCACACAAAATCACTCTTTTCCAGCCTAGGGCCTCCTTGAAACCTTATCAAACATTTATATACACCCCTGTAACTTTGGAATCTCAAATAAAATGTTAAAACAGACCTACAAACCAATTTTCAAGAGTTTTCAATGGTGGAAACTTAAGATATGAATTTTTCTTCAAAATTGGAACCTTCATTTCTGAACAGGGCTGCTGGGAAGATTCGACCATTAGACCACTTAAACGACCTTTTAAAAATTTCTGGTAAGAACAAAAAACTTCATAAATTAAATTATCTTTCCATAAATGTAAGTTTTAGGGCCGTACTAAACCGTACAAATCCATACAACTCTTCGGAACAACATATTTCACTGAAAAACACAGAAAAATGGAACTTTCATTTTCTTCATTTCACCAAAATCTTCAACTAACCTTGAATTCGACCATACACATTGTTTATAATCCTTGAACATCAAAACCAACCTATCTAACTGACCCAAACCAACCTCCTAACTACTTGACTCCACCATTTGCACTTTTTTGCATTTTTACAATATAACAACTTTTTACAAAATATGCATTTTTTGCATTTTTGACTCCAAAGACCCTCCAAACAATTAAAATGCTATTAGATAGTCCCAATGGACCCTAAAAAATCTAAATCCATTGAATCTTATTACAAATTTGAAAATTGACTCTTCATGTGCCATTTAACAACATTTGACACTTTTTTGCAAATTAGACAAAATGACTACATAGCTTATCCAAATACCTATAAAATGACTCAAATACATTAAGATGGTCTTGAAAGACCTTATTGAATTACCCCTAAGCACTCTTTAAACATTATTTTACATATTGGCCTCACTGAGGCTTGAATGCAACAAGGTGCTCTTGCACCCGAAAGTGTTAAACTCAACACAACAAAAATAGTCGCACAACTACAAATTTCTTGAATGCATTATGCAGTTAGCATGTAGAACCAACTCACTCAAGAGTTCAAGGCTCTATGCATTAGAGAATGATATCGATGTGACCAGTGACCAACTAATCACCATTGAAATTGCAATTCTCTTTTTATTTCAGAGTCACACTCAGAAATCTTCACAACCGGCATGAAATAACTTGCAATAAATGAAATATTCAAAATATCTTATGCTAGAGAACACAATTCAAGAGAAACCACTATCTGTCTTTACTAATTACAAGATCCAAATAAATGATATAACTCATAAAACAAAGAATACTTATCTCTTTGAATATTCTGATGAATGTGCTCATATCGGTCCACCATCTTCATGGCTTGAACATTGGCCCATGACTTAGAATAGAAATTCCCTAGAATCCTTTTGAGGAGATATCTCATCCACATCTGCAAATGAAGCATGCTAATTAGGCCTGGATGGGAAATTCTTTGCATAGTGACCACACTTGTCACATCAAAAGAATTGAACACAATAAAGATCCTTCTTCTTCTTGAATACAAGAGCACCATCTGACCCTTTATCTCTATTCCTCTTGAAGTATCCTTTCTTTTCTCCTTTTCCTTTCTTCTTCAAGGATTGAGTAGAAAGAACATGAATGTATTCATTTTTAGAGCTTCAACGAATACCTCTCATAACCAACCTAGACTCTTCTTGAATACAATCCACCCTCAAATGATCAAACTTGGGAAGTTTTGATCTCATGTTGGTTCCTTGAATGTAAGACTCCCAAGATGAAGGAAGACCATTAAGAGCCAACATGGTAAAATCCTTGACATCAACAATATGACCAATGGTAGAGAGTTGATCTCTCAATTTATAAATCTTCATGAAGTAAGTGATGACAAATTCTCCTTCTTCCATCTTAACATGATGAAGTTGTTGCTTTAATGCAAGTGCACGACTTGTGTTGTTGATCTCATACATCTCCTCCAAAGACTTAAACATCTCCCTTTCCATCTTCATCTTAGAGATGATGGGAACAATATGATCCTTCATGGAATCAACTAACATATTATTTTCCTTAGTATCTTTGTTCTTCCATTGAACCTTCTCTTCCTCATTTGTAAGGTCAGGGACTTTTCTCTCCATGAACTCTACCAATTCATTTTCCTCCAAGGTGAGCATAATTCTGAACCTCCATGATGTGTAATTTGATGCTTCCTCAAGTCTATCCTCAATCTTAAGATCGTTCACCATCTTGAAGAAGAGATAGAGATAGACAACAATGAGAAAGAGAATAAAGAGTATTGCTGCAATAAGAAATTTGATCACGATCTTCTTCACACCCGCTCTGATACCATGTTAGTTTTATGATCAGATTTAATGCAAAAAAATTTAATTCAAAATTAGACATAATAACAGAGCATATACCCTAGGAAATCCCTCCACTTGAGGGAGAAAAATCCAACAACAAATATATCTCTTATATATATAAGTAATGGCAACAAGTCTCTTTACAATGAGGCCACACACAAGGCCAATATTCAACACCAATAATGGCTGTAATAAAAAAGAACAATTTGCTCTTCCTTGAACACAAATATGCTCTTCAATGGATTCACAATCTGCCCTAGAACAAATTCACACTTGAAAGAAGGAGCTGCTCTTGATAGAGTTCACACTTGCTTATAGGAAGGAATCAAACTTGTTTGATGCTGAATGAGTGAGAATGAACTTCTATATATAAATTCGCTAGAGAGGTCGTACCTCTACAAGAACTAGGTCGTCCACCAAAGGAAAAGATAAATACAAATAATAATTATGAATTATAATGAAGGTCAACCAAGATAAGAATTACAATGTTGCCTTGAGAAGCACCCCTCCTCATTAATTATTATTTGATACAAATCATTCCTCTTCATAAATTCGATTATCATTTAAATAAATTAAGTGCCTCTTCAATAATATTGGTCTCCTATAAATTTGATAGACATTTAGGCTCCATCAAATTTATCCATTATATCATGGCTGGAAGAATTCTCTTGACATTGCTATGAACATCAATAGATCAAAGCACATGAAGCGAACAATAAGGAAAAGTAAATTTTGAAGAACAGTACAGTACATTTTCAGTTGATTAAAGTTCAAAATTTGAAAATTGCTAAGGAAGTCTGGGATGCTTTGGAAAGGGTGCATGAAGGTGATGCAAGAGTTAAATAGGAAAAATTATAGAAATTGGAGAAACAGTTTGAGCTTCTACACATGTTTGAAGATGATAATATTAAAGCTTATGTACATAGATTGGATGAGATAGTGGCTAGAATGCGAGGACTTGGTGCTACTATAGATGAAACCAGAATTGTAAAGAAGATTCTTAGAACTCTCCATAATGCTTACAATGAGAAGGTGTGTGCTATTGAATAGAGTATAGATTATAATACCTGCACTAAAGATTTTTTTTTGGGATTTTTTACATCCTATGAGATGAGGAAGCCAAGTATGAGGAATGGATGCAAATCATAAACTGCCTTTAAGGATACAAAAGTTGAAGATCTGGATGAAGAAAATTTTGATGAAATAGAGGCTAAATTTTTGAGAAGGATGAGGAAAGACTCTGGTAAGTATGAAGGTAAGTTACCCTTTAAATTCTTTAGTTGTGGAGAAATAGGTCATTATGCTGCAAAGTGTCTACAAAGAGCTAAGAGGAATAAACAAAGATATGAGAAAGAAAAGAAAGGAAAGAAGATCAATAGAGAATATTATGTGAATGAGAATGGTAGTATATCTAATGAAGATTCTGATTATGAAGATCCTAATGACAATGAATGCTTGTTCTTTGATATAAAGGATGAACCTACTTCTACTAATTCTAAAAAATAGGTGAAGGAAAGCCCCCCAGAGAAGGAAAAAAATGAAGGTACTATTATCTTCGCCCTTCATGCTAAACAAGAAAAGAACTATTGGGTTGTTGACAATGGTTGTTCACATCTCATGACTAGTGATAAAAGTAAGTTTGTTAAACTTGAAAAATATGACAAAGGCTTGGTTATGTTTGGAGATGATATTGGTGCTAAAATTTGTGGTATAGGTTCAATAAGTTTTGATGGAAAGCATAATATTGATGACATCTACTATGTTAAGGGTTTAAGGTATAATATTTTGAGTGTTGGTCAGATGTGTAGTAAGGGATATGATCTTGTGTTTAAGGATGAAAGATGTGAGATCCAGAAAGGATCCATAACATTGATTGGTGCAGGAAAGAAATCTGAAGGAAATATCTATCAACTTAAGGGTGCTGATGGATGATGCTTTATGAATCAGATTAATTATAGTTGGTTATGGAATAGGAGACTGTGTCACATGAATTTTGATAACTTGGCAAGGATTAGTGCAATTTAGGCTGTGAGGGATTTACCAAGGATTACAAAGCCTATTAATGCTATATGTAGGAATTGCCAGTTTGGAAAGCAAGCAAGAAGTCATTATAGATAAAATGAATAGACTACTACTAGTCTATTGGATTTAATTAATATAGATCTCTATGGTCCTACAAGAGTGAGAAGTCTACAAGGTGAAAGGTGCTTTATGATTTTGATTGATGATTATTTTAGATATACATGGGTTACATTTCTTAGAGAGAAATAAAATGCATTAGATAGATTGAAGACATTCAAAGCTAGGGTTGAAAATGAAGTAAACTTGAAGATAAAATGCTTAAGGTCTGACATAGGTGGAGAATTCACCTCCCATGAGTTTAATATTTTTTGTGAAGTGCATGGAATAAGAAGACAATTATCTGCTCCAAGAACTCCTCAGTAGAATGGAGTTGTTGAAAGGAAAATAAAATAGTTCAAGAGGTTACTAGATCAATGATCATTGAGGCTGGTTTACCAAAATTTTACTGGAGAGAAGCTATTCATACTACTATTTATGTATTCAGTCGAGTTCAAGCAAGAGAAAATAGTACAAAGACCCCCTATGTGGTGTAGGTGCACTCTAGCATAAACATGCCTCAAAGGTAATCCTTGGTTTTTGATTTAGCATAGAAGTTTTCATGTTGTAATAAGCTATAAATGGCCACTTTGAGCATGTAATAGGTCTTATTTAGTAATTTTAAGTTCATTGGGCATAAAGTGTAAAGGTTGCACAAATTGATAAAATGTTGTCAATGCAAATTTGTAAAATGCAACAAATTGTAAGAAGTTGGAAGGTGAAGGGAAAAAGCAGTTGAAGAGTTAGTTTAAGCGTTGTTTTTGGTTATTTAAAGCATTTTTTAGCCTCACAAACTTCGAGGTAGGTTGGAGGATGGTGTATGATTGAAGAATTTAATGAACACTATTTTATGTTAAATTTTCTACATTTTATGTGTTTCGAGCCATTGAACAACCACATTCTGAGCTTATAACCTCCAATCCTCCATTGTGTGTTTAATCCCTATCCCTATTATTTATGTTTCATTAAAATCCATTAAGTTTTAAGGGTGTTATTGCAAATTTATTCCAGGTGGGTAAAACCCTGATCTAGGGTATCAATGTGCATTCTAAATTGCATATCTCTTATTTTAACCATTGAAAATTGCTAAAAAATGGTGTGTAGTGAGTTTTAGATTTTTTCTAAAGGTTTGAAAATTTTCAAAGAAAAAAAGTGTGGTTTTGGGCAGACTTCATGATGCCCTAGGTCTGCAATTAGTGAAAAATCTGGAAAATAATAGTGTTTAGTGAAATTTTAGTGTTTTTCTTGTGAGATGGTTAATTTTCTTGATTGATAGTGATTTGAGAAGGTTATAAAGGTGTTGTGGTCCCTTATTTAAGGTAGGGGTGGTGATTCATAAGCTTTTGAATGCATTTTTTGTATATTGTCCTGATAATTGTAGAGTTATGACAATGAACTATGAAGGTTTTGGTGTGTTGTTAAAGTAAATGGTATCCATCTTGAATAATAGTGCTTTCAAAAGGTGTTTAGATGTATTGAGATTAATCTCTTAACGGGGTTTGGTGACTGTATATGTTTGAGGCCTCTGATTATTGACTATCTAGTGATGGCAGATTGATGACAATCATCTTTTGAAATCAGAAATGATTGATAAAATGTCACGTATAAAGAATGGGAAGTGGTCTAATATGATTGTGTAGGCTTATTTACATTTGTTTGTGGCATTAAGAAGGTGTAAAGGGCTTGGGAATTTGTTTTTGTTTTGGGGATGTGGTCTAAATAGGCCTAATGCTGATTAGGATAGTCTACTCTTGAAATTTCTCATATGTGACTTGTTTAAGTTGGTGAATGGGTTTGGGTTAATCATTTTAAGGTTTATTAAGGTGTTTTGAAGATTCCACAAGTATTTTTGTGCTTTTTTCTCAGTTTGGATGCTTTGGATCAAGAATTTGTGAAGCAAAGGTGAGTCCTAGTTGCAAGGACAAGTGCAAATTGGTTGTGTTTTTGTCAAGTTCAGTTTGATTGAGTTGTTTGTGCTCTTGCATTGTCATCACTATGAGCTATTGTTTGGAAGAATTCCTACTGTTAATTATTTCAAGGTATTCAAAAGAAAATGCTATATCAGAAGAGATGAAGAAAATTTAGGTAAGTTTGATGCAAGAATTGATGAAGGAATTTTTCTTGGATATTCTACTAAAAGCAAATCATACAAATGTTTCAATAAAATGTTGAGAAAGATTGTAGAAAGTGAAAATGTCAAGGTTGATGAGACAGTGAAGAATTCAATTGAAATTGATGGATATGTATTTGATGAACCTGATTGTGTAATAATTGAAGAGATTATGGAAGAACAAGAAAAGGATGAGGAAGATAAGCATAATGAACAAAATGAAAGAGAAGAAGATGCTTCGGTGGTGTCACCTAAGACACGTAGATATGTGTAGAAGAATCATTTAGAAAGTTAGATAATTGGAGATAAGACTAAAGGAGTATTAACTAGAAGCAAAGCTACTGCTGGTGTTAATCTGTGTTTAAATTTTGAGATTGAACCAAAGATTGTAAGTGAAGCATGTAAAGATGAACATTGAATGGAAGCCATGAAAGAAGAACCTATGTAGATTGAGAAGAATTAAACTTGGGAATTGGTCCCAAGACCAATAGATAAAAACATTATTGGATCGAAGTGGGTATTAAAAAATAAGTTGAATGATAATGGAGAAGTTGTTAGAAATAAAGCAAGGCTTGTGTGTAAAGGTTACTCACAAGTGGAAGGCAGATATTTTTAGGAATATTTTGCTCCGGTAGCAAGAATGGTAGCTATAAGGACGTTCTTAGCATTTGCTACTCATAAATTTTTTAAGGTCTATCAGACAGATGTCAAGTTAACATTTTTGTATGGTGAGCTAGAAGAAGAGGTTTACATGGAAAAACCAGAAGGATTTCAGTTGTCAGAGTAATTGGATATGGTGTATAGATTAAATAAAGATTTATATGGACTAAAGCAAGCTCCTAGAGCTTGGTATGCGAGGTTAGACAAGTATTTGATTCAACAAGGTTTCAACAAAGGTATGAAAAATAGTAATTTGGATTTTAAGATTGAAAATGGAAAAATATTGATTGTAGTTGTATATGTTGATGACATTATCTTTAGAGGAAATGAAAATATGTGCAAGATGTTTGTAAAAGAGATGCAAAAAGAATTTGAAATTTCTATGTTTGGTGAAATGAATTTCTTTCTTGGGATAATAATTAATCAAATAGAGAAATGAATTTTTATTTCATAGTATAAGTACGTGAAGATGTTGAAGAAGTTTGGGATGGGTTGTTCCAAACTAGTATGTACTCCTATGGTGACTAGTTCCAAATTGGGTAAAGATGATTCACCTAAGATTGATATGAGGAAGTATAAATCTATCATTGGTGGACTATTGTATTTGACTGCTACTAGACCAGATATTGTGCATGCTGTCTATCTTGTGGGTAGATTTCAAGAAGATCCTAAGGAAACACATGTTGCTGTTAAAAGAATATTTAGATATTTGAATGACACTCCAGATTATGGATTATAGTATCCTAAAGATACTAAATTTACTCTAAGTGCTTATACAGATGCATATTGGGTTGGATGTGTAGATGACAGAAAGAGTACAAGTCATGGTGCATTCTTTCTTGGTTGCAGATTGGTGGCATGGTTGAGTAAAAATAAAATTTAGTCTCCTTGTCTATTGCTAAAGTTGAGTATATTGCTGCTACATCTTTCTGTACACAAGTTCTATGGATAAAACAAACATTGAAATATATCATAGTGATGTATGATGATCTTGTTTCTATCTTCTAATGTAATACAAGTGCAATTAACATTTCAAAGAATCCTATGATGCACTTGAGGATGAAGCATATATCTATTATGTATCATTTCTTGAGAGAGAAGATCATGGAGAATGAAGTAAAGCTTGAGTATGTTCCGACAAAGGATTAGGTTGCTGATATATTTACAAAGGCTCTTCCTAAAGATACTTTTGATTATCTCTAGGAGAAGTTAGAGGTCATTTCACCTCCTTTCTTAAACTAGATGCATATGGATATGCATCAATATAATGGATCTACAGATCTATCTTTCTTTTGGATTGATGTTTTGGTGGCTACCTCTCAGGGGGAGTAGGTAGTGTCAAGTTTTATCATTGTGAGTATTCTGCTTTCTATGTCAAAGGGGAAATCAATGTAAAATATCTTTTTCCTTTTCCATTGATGTCAAAGGGGGAGAGGAAGCATGTAAAAAAGGAGAGGAAGCACGTGAAAAAGGAGAGGAAGCACGTGAAAAAGAGAGGAATCAAAAAAAGAAGAGAAAGAATATAAAAGACTATCTATGGGGAGAAACATAAAGGAATAGAAATAAAAATCTTAAGTGTATTAAGAGCTAGTATGGTGTCTTTGATGGTTTTTCACATCATGTGTTTCCATCAATGACAAAGGGGGAGATCACTATAAGAATGAAAAGAATGAAGGTGTTGTCATTGATGTCAATTAGTCAATTGTTTATTAACTGATTTTTGTTGTTATTAGTGTCATGGATATAGGTCATTGGCTATATATGTCGAGGATATTGAGAAAATTATAATAAAGATATGTTACAAATGTTTAGTGGTTGCTCCAGGTTTTGCTTTGGGATTTTATCCTATGTTTGCGTGGTTCAAATATGTTGATCATGGTTGTTGGAGGCTACTACATGCATATTTTTGGCTATTGATTCATTGTACATCACAAGTTGTGTTCACCAGTTGTGAATTGTGGTTTTCTATATTTCTAGTTGAGGTCTGAGAGAGATATTGTTGGTCTGGATTTCTCTATGTTAAAGTCTTATGACTTGCGGTTCTAGAATTGAGTTGTTTTGATTGTATTGAAGATAAATTTTGGTATCTGGAAGGTTTGTGCTTAACTATTCTATGTGTTTTACATTGGTTTGGCCGAACTTGTGTGGAATACTATCTTTAGAGTTGATGAAGCGTGTTGGATGTATTTGGGTCCTTATGAAGCGTGTGTTTGGGTTTCCCTCATTCTAATTCCATCCTAGGGTGTTTTGGTGCCAACCTAATTTGAATTTGAATTTGGATGGCCGAACTTGGATATGTTTCAAAGTTGAATATGGTATAAATATAGAATGAGTTAGAGAAGAAGAAGAGTGAGAACAAAGGAAATAGAGACAAGAGCACAAATAGAATAGAGATAAGTGCGAATTAGTGTGTGTATGATGCAAGTATGGCAGATCAATGCAAAGCCTAAATGTTGAGTTTCTAGAAGCAATGAGCTGAAGGTGCACTCTATCATTCATGCATCTCTACAAGTGGATTGAGCGAATTGTGGTGGAATCCTTTGTTGCATTGATATTTTCTTCTCTGTAACAAGTCTTCTTTATCTTCTTTGTATCTTTGTGGCAGTGAGCCCTCTGGGTTGTTAGCCCTGTTAGATAGTGAGTCCTTGTTTTGGCAGCGAGCCTTGTTTCTTAGGAAGTGAGCCTCTTGTAATTGGTTTTGATATTATCTATAGTGTGAGTTAATCCTCACTTTGGTTTTTCCCTTATTGGGTTTTGCACGTAAATCTAGTGTTATTGTGTTCATGATGGTTTTTAGTTTCTACAATAGTATTTAATGTTTAATCATTTAAACAATGTTAAGGATTGGTTTCAGTGAATGAATTAAATTTTAAATCTGTGACAACTGATTCACCCTCCCTCTTAGTTGTCTTGTTCAACAAATACCCTTATGGGTAGAGATAAGAGTGAGTTTGAAAGGCTTCGAAAGGAGACAATTGATAAAATATCAATTATAGCACATAAATATGGAATGACTTAAGAAAACAAAGAAGATACTATTCCGGAAGTCACTAGAGGAGAAGCATAAAATATTGATGCTCAACATGAGCATGTAATAGATGAAGGGTATACATAAGACAATGTTCTTCTAGATGTGGAAGAACCAACAAAATAAGATGAAAAAGCAAAAAATAATGTTGAAGAAACTATCACCAATGAAGAAGTAGCAAAGGGGGATATCTCTCCTCCTTTGATACTTGAAGAGAATGTTGTTCCACTGAATACCACTGATAAGTCTGATGAGGAAGAAAATGTAAATAAGGATGGTGATGAAGAGAATTTTGATGTAGAGGAGGAAGAACAAGAAAATAATGAGAACGATGATGAAGATAAGAATTGAGATGAATCTGGAGATGGAAAAATAGAAGAAGATAATCCAGTGAACTCCAAAAAGAACGGGGAAAAGGAATTGAAGGGAAAGACTACCAAAAATACAAAGACTTCTGGTGAATCCTTTGTCTCCTCTAGAGATTCCTTAAAGAATCTTCTTAGTATGCAACTCAAATTCCAACCTATTATATCAACACAACTAGTACAACTACCTATGGAATAGGGAAATGTGGATCTTGATAAGATTTCCCCACTCCAAAAGCTTCAATTAGGAGATTTATTCCATGCATATTCCTAGAAGGATATTATAGAAACACATTAAAATAGTGGAGAGTTGATGGAAGAAGTTACGAAGGTGTTGCAAGAGGCTATACTTGGTGTGGGAATTGACACTTCACTTTATGGTATGGAGAATTTGAAGTTATTAATTGAAACTTTCAAAGAATATTCCTTTGGTCTTAGAGGAAAAGTAGAGAATTAATTTGAGAAGAAAATAAATGATAAGGATATGTTGGAAATCACTGAGAAGTGTGCTAGATTGCACACAAAATTTTTCAAGAAAATTTAAATAATGCACAAGTTTGTGTGGATGAGGCAAAGGCTCTATTCCAATATTGTATGAAGTGGCTTAGAGCCACATAATTCATCAAGAGTGAAATAGAATCCATTGAGTCCCAAATCAATAATGCCTTTGGTGCCTATGATTTGACACTTGACCTGGTTGGAGACATAAGAAATGCTATTGAATATTTTTATAAGAGATTCTTCCAACTATAAGCCCAAAAGGAGAACATAATTTTGTAGTTTGGAGAGCTAAGGGACTTGATGAATTCCAAATTCATATTTGTATAGGCATGAATTTCCCCCCCCCTTGCAAGTTCCTCTTTTACATCCTTCACCCTAAAAATATCAAACCTTACAATGTAATTCCACATCCTCCATTCATACCCCATCCACTTGGTGCTTGTCTGTAGTGTCGATGGGGAATTTATATTGAGGAAACGTGCATGGATGTCTATGCAATGCGCTTCCATCCTGACAGGATTCCTTCCTTTGGAATTTGTAGAGGCATTATGTTTTCCATTGGGGCCGAAGTTTAACGTATTTGCACCCTTCAATTGACCTTTAAATGGATCTTTCCCTCCAAAATCATCTTCATTTTCCTATCTTTCACATTCATATCATCTTCTTCACACTCTCAACACATTCTCTCAGAAAATTCTCACAGTCTCTCATGTGTTTTGGCTACTTGCTGCACTATTGGCTTCATCCCAACATCACAATATTCTTCACATCTACCACAAAAGCTGCAACTTGGTGTCTTGTGAGACTTCCTTTAGTGTCATTGCATCCACATCGACTTTTCCACTACTATAGACTTGCATTCCTCTCTCATTGGCCTTGAGTGCCTTTGGTTGAGGGTGGTGTCATTTACTTACTATTACAATGTTGTTGGGTTTGAGTAGCATATTGTTTCTTTTAGTATTCTATATTCTTCATTTCAAGTACTTTCTTTATCACATTTCTATTTCTCTATCTATCTAACTATCCATGGAGGTGGAAACACCAAAACGGGGTTTGACTGCGGCAAGCCCCAAAAAAACCCCAACATTTTTCCCCGTCTTGTTATGTGTAGGTACTTGTTTGTGTGGAGCTTGTGGGAGAACTAGACTTTTCATGAGTATTTATCATCTTTGTTCTTATCATTCTTATATCATCTCTCTTGTTATTTCTATTATTCTATTATTTATTGCTTCAATCATCACTTTAAACCTCAATAGATAGAATGTTAGTAGACTTCTAGAGGTCTTTGTTTGTAATTTTTCACTATCTGTCCATACATACAACAATGCACCCATGAGACGCCAACACATTGCACTGTCGTCCTTGTTCCACATTGCTATCCTTTGGTAGAGAGCTGACAGGGTTACAAATAGGACTCCAAAAATCTATTGGTTTAGCTCCATTAAAACTATTGGGTTAGTAGATTGACAGAAGCATTGAGAGTGCTCTTCGTTATTTACCCTTAAACAACAAAAAATTCCCTAAGAACCTTTGTGGTTGAGGTAGATTAGGGCAACCTTTAACTCTTGGCTCTCCATGACCTAGAGTCATTGAGTGGTCGGTCCCCCTCCTCTACATTTTGGTGAGCTCGTGAACCATTTTGGTTCCATTTGGTAGTGCTGAAAGAACCTTCCCCTATATCCTAGGAGTGTTATGGGTGCGAGTTATGTGAGGTTCCTAGCCTTGCAACCCAACCTACAACCCCTAGTGGTGTAGTTGTGAGGTTTCCTAAGCATTGCAAAATGAAACCTTGAGTGGGTCACTGTCTAATTGTGAAACCCTTGGGGGATCCTATGAAAGTTTTTTATAGTGTATGTAAAGATGGCTTACTTCTTACATTTACCCATCCCATATACGCACCCTGTGAGCATATCTTCCCCTATAACATTTACCTCTCAATATTTTTCGATGTACTCTAATAGAGAACCATCCCCTTTGTACATTCCCACATGTATCAATGGGAATACTGTAACTAGTGTTCTCATTGACCCTACATGCCTTGTATGCCATCACAAAGGAGATCATGGTGATTAAATTTTTACATAAGGATGGATATGATGAGTCTAGAAGAACTATACATACACATGATGGGATTTCCATCTCTCCCATCGGTTGTATCACCTTGTCAGTGCTAGTTGGGCCTAGGAGTATGAATGCACTCTTTGACATCATCTTGGGGTTTGAACTAGTTAGAGTGAAACTAGGCATTCCTTGGTTGATTTCCATGGATGCAGTTCCCTTAGTAGTCCATAAGTGCTTGAAGTTTTCCCATGAGGGTTCTGTGCATGTAGTCCATGACACCAGTTATAAACTAATGATTGTGCATGGGGCCTACTCGCTAGATCACTTCTGGCCTACCCCTATGGTTTGCTTCCTCTTAGGATGGACCTCTTGTATCAAACTTATATGAAATACATGAGTGGGGGAATAACACCAAAGGTGAGATACCCTCCTTCTTGTTATGCCATTTCACATAGAGCTTTCCTGAAGGTGAAACATGAGGCTGCCTTGGCCGCTTAGAAAAGGGAAGAGGAGAAGTCCACTCAGGGATCTTCTTCTTCTTCTTCTTCCATTTTTCCACCTATTGCTTCCTCTTTCCCTATTTTGGTGCCATCAACTTCTACTCCTATGCATTTTTTGGGGAGTCCAATGGTGATTGCTTGGTGAAAGCCCAAGTGTCCATCATTTGAACTTCCCATCTTACCCACAGTGCCTCGACTCATTTTGTATGGTAAGGGGTAGGGTCCCCATGGAGTGTCTTCTATGTCTCGACCTCCATGGACTCCTACTTCTCCTTCCTCTAAGGAAACAAATGGGAAGAGGCTCACTATTGGCACTCGAACCTACTCCCCCTATTGTTGTTCCATCATCTTCTCCATCTCTTCTTCCTATTCCCATTCAAGAGTCCCCCCCTTTGCCAGAAACACCTGTGATGGATACTTTGATGGTTCAACAAGAGTCTTTTATCCCTTCTTAGGCTACAACATCTATATATCAGAGTTACATAAACCACCTTGCGCGTGAGCACAAGCATCAAAGGAAGGCTCTATCCACTGAGTAGGCTACCTTGTAGAAGAAGGAAGAGGAGCCAAACACTCCTTTGATATTTTCTGCTGTGTCCTCTTCTACTCTTCCTACTTTAGTTCCCTTAGCCTTAGTCTTGCTCCCGGACCCCCCTTCCAGTGTGAATGATCCCAACCTAAAGAGGGTGTAGGTATTCATTGCTCCTTTAGTGAAGCCTCCCCTTCTGATGTCCCTTTTGAACATCCTACCATTTTGCAAACTTGTGGACATGCCGAATACCTTGGTGGTGTTTGCTGCGGTTTTCTCCTCTTCCTCCATGCTCTCTACTTCATTTATGGGGACCTCACATCTCCTGATGAAGCAAAAGATGGAGGAAAACCCTACTTACAATGGGGGTTGAAAGAAGGGTTTTCATTCTTTGAAGGGTGGTTCTGTGTTGGCTTGCACCATCCTAATGACAAAGGAATCCCTAAAATATTTGAAGTTCGTCACTACTCTCGAATCATTCAATGAGCCTAGTAGTGGATCTTGGGTGCTGCCTCCATTTCCCACTGAGTTGACCCATGGAACTCTTGTAAAGTGCATGTTTAGCTCTATAAATGATGTCTTGGCCTTATCAACGATTTTGATGAAACAGTTGACATTTACCTCACAAGAACTGAGTGGAGAAGACCTTGAGGGGCCTTCTTCCTTGGGTCTTGTTGCAGGAGGGTAGGAGAGTACCCCCTTGATATTCTTCCCTTGCAAGGTCATTTTCCCTCCCCTTATAGTGATCTAGATTGGGAGAATGGTGATCTCTTGGTTGATGAGGACTAGGGGGTGCCTCTTCTTTATCTATAAATTCAATTGTGTGTGTGTGCTGTGTTCCCCTGTGCTTATTTTATGTGTTCCTGGATGACCCTTTTTCACCTTTGTAGGTGCTTGGATACAGGAGTGTTTTTATGTCATAAAAATTACTCTATTTTTCACATCATTTTTCTCTTTGTTGTGTACTTATTTTCAAAAATTGGGGATGATGTAAAGTGTTGGGGCCATTTAGGTGTCCCTTCCATGTTGACCCAATTTTTGATTTTCATTTTATTTTAATATGCCTTTCTTCACATGGTCTGATATAGTACGAGATTGGTGATAGTTCATTTATATATTATTATACTTATCTATCTATATTTATGAGTAGCTTTGACCCTGAAATATCAGATCCCCCTATCTCTTGTTCGTTGTGTTATTGTCTTTCCTTTCTTTGCATCTTTCTCTCTTCTCTGCTTGTTTTGTGATTTTGTGGTGCTCATGTTTTTGTCCCTCGCGTGTGTGACAACATTACCATGGTTACATCTCATTATGTTTCGTGGGCCACGACATCACTTTCATTCTTGCTTTTCTTTCCTTAGGATTTCATGTGCCTCTGAATTTAGCATGCAACATCCTAATGGGGGGTTCTCATACTAATTCAATTTTCAAAAGGTGCATTTAGTGGCTAACAAATCCCTTCTTGAAAATCTTTATTTTTCAAAAATTTTATTCCTCAACAAGGACCCCTAGCGGAATACTTTTCCTTCATCATGGGTTAGTAAAGAAAGAATTTGAGAAACTTCCCTACGAGGAGGGAGCACCTTTTCCTATGGGAAAATTTCTAACCTTCCCCTCGTGAGGGAACTTTCTTCCTTTCAAATTTGTTGATGAAGTGAAATATTTCAAAAGGATTCCTTGATGTTGAAT
>VDFB02033437.1:88385-114662 GCA_007258455.2 Sequoia sempervirens
TTGTGAGGTTTCCTAAGCATTGTAGAATGAAAAATTGAGTGGGTCATTGTCTAATTGTGAAACCCTCGGGGGATCCTGTGAAAGTTTTGTCTAGTGTACGTAAAGATGGATTCCTTCTTACATTTACCCATCCCATATCCGCACCTTGCAAGTGGATCTCCCCCTATAACATTTTCCTTATAATATTTGCTAATGAACTCTAATAGAGAACTATCCCCTTTGTACATCCCCACACGTATCAATGGGAATACTGTAATTGGTGTTCTCGTTGATCCTACATGCCGGGTGAATGTCATCATAGAGGAGAACATGCTGATTAAATTTTTACATAAGGATGGGAATGATGTTTTGTCATTGATGTCAAAGGTTATGAGTTTGTTGATGGATTTTTCATTGTTGTTCACCATGGTTTTGATACTTGTTCATTCACCTATCTTGTTGATGCATCCAAATAGGTTCATAATTCATGGGTTCATGTGTTAGATCATTTCATGGGGTCCACAAGATGATGTTGATGCAACAATGAAGAAACCTGTTTTTTATTAGTATTGATGCAAAATGGTAATGATAAAAAAGAATGCACAAAACCCTAATGTGCTTGATGAATTTTAGAGGAATAGTATTCTGCATTAGAGGTTTGAGCATACGTTGTTTGGTAGTTTTCATGGTGTTTATGGTTAAAAAAATGAGTTGTTTTATATCATAGAGTTTCTTAATGCATTCAAAGTTACATTGCTTGTTCTTGTGTTGGTTCTAAAGAGGTATATGGTGAACATCAAAGGTCATGGTTCATTTCAAGGTTTCTTGGTGTTGATGTATCCATGCTAATACATTCTTTGATACATTCTAAACCTCCATGCATATGCTTCATCAAATTTTATCTTTACTTTAGTGTCATTTAAAGGTTCACTTGATGAAGTTCAGGTTTTCTTTCATCATGCAAGGTCAAGGTAGGAACAAATGTCAAAGATAGATGCATGGGCTGCCAAAGGTATTAGTGTGTTGGTGCATAAGGTTGGTCTTCATACTTCATATTTATTCATGCATAGGTTTCATAGATCCTTATGCAATAGATATATACTTTATTGTTGGTTATCTCATGATGCTTGTCATAGCCTCGAAGGCATGGGGTTTATACAAAGGCTGATGGAAAAAGTTTTCAATCAGAATGTACTTGGTCATTCATATTTTAAATCCTTAATGTTGATCATCCATCATCACATGGTGCTCATTTTTCATATTTCCAAAGGCATATGGTATTGTAAAAAGATTAAAGCTTAAACACATGTATTCATGTTTTTTGGTGTATTGAAGTTGTATAAGGTTTTTCATTATATGCTGAGAGTTTAAAACCCCAAAATCAAAGTTATTGTGGAAAAGGTTTATTACATTTTCTTTTTATTCTAAAAGCAAAGTGACTTGGTATTATAAGTTAAAGAAATTTTAAGAAACTTGCTCAAGGGTTTTAAAACATTCCTAAACTGGCCCTCCTAGACAATGTAACTGGTCAAGCAGGTTAAGATTTGAGTTTATATAATTCAAATTGAAATCAAAGTCAACAATTTAAAGATTGGTTGGTGGGAGTATAAAATACAAGGCTCATATTTAAATTGTGTGAACGACTATTCTCTAAAATTCTTCATTTGATAGGAGTCCAACACTCAAGGTGTTTTTGTTTTTCTTTACAACTGCTTAAAGGTGAAAAGGTGAAGGGACTTTTTTGATGGTGCCAAATTGAATAATTTTGTTTTTAATTGCTGTGATTTCTTGAATATCAATGGTCAAGTGGTTGTAATTGAAATTTTCAATTTGAAAGAAACTAATTTTGGATTCTGCATTTAGTATGTGATGTGTAAGGATCAAGAAGTTGGTATTGGTTTTGTGAGGGTGATATATTCATGTTCTTGATTGAAATATGATGATAGAGATGACTGTAATATGTTTCAGGTATTCAAGGTAATGTCTCTTTCATAAAAAAAGTATGGTGATTATAGAAAGGGTGTGTAATATGTAGAGTTTTGAGAGGTTCTTTTGTATTAAATGAATGATATGTCATAGTTTGAGAATGGAATGAATATGATGATTGCAGAAATATGACTGTGACCCTTCATGAAAATTTCTTGGTTGAAATATGATTGAAAAAGATACAATAATATTTTTAGAGTAGGGGTATAGTTCTTGATTAAAAGATGATGACAAATAGATTATGTAGATGGTGCTTTCTTGATTAGAATATGAAGATTATTAAGGGAGAAAGTATGATTTTAGATTGATGCACTAATTGATTAGTACATGAGGACTGCCATTAAATATTGTATGAATTCAGATCTATGAAAGGTAAGTGTGAAGTTATATCAAAGATTGATGACATGATGGTGATTAAAAAGTTGAATACTTTATCAGAATGGTATTAAAATGCTGTGGTAAGGGAAAGAAAATTATGAAGAAACTTTGTTTGAGTAGTGATTTAAAGCGAAACAGGGTAACCCTTTATAATCTTTTATTTTCCTTTTTGAATATTGTCAATGAGACATGGCATTTTTCCAGTGATGCATATGAATCAACTAGTGAGGCTTGTAGATTTCTAGTGGGGCATATTGTAGCCAATGAGGCTTGTTGTTAGCTAGTGAGGCACACAACTTGTAACCTATAAGGTTTTGACCAGTGAGGTCTAATGAAGCTTATGTTCAAAGTGGTTTTTCACCATTTTAGGGTTTTCCACTCATAAATTTGGTGTCATGTTTTCTCTTTGTGGTTTCTTATATTGTGCTTGATTTGATATCTTTGTTCAAGTATTATATGTTGGGAAATTTAAATCATCTCAAAAAGAAGCATCCAAGCTCAATAGTTCCTTTGATAGCTTTTATTTCATCATATTGCCTCAAAGACACAAACTAATATTCCACAAAGTGGAATCAAACATAGTTCATTTCCCACATCGACCCTTAGAAAAAAGTTAATGCTAATTAAACCAGTTCCAAACAACACCATTAAATAGATTCAATGAAACATAACCATTAAACATGAAAGATGGAACAAAAAACATGAACACATAGATTTATGTGGGGAAAATCCTTTCAGGTAAAAAACCCCACACTCCAAAAGCCCAGATCACCATTGTATTATTCACCAATAGAATATAATTACAAATACAATTCAGGATCTAAGCCTTTACATCTTGTTCCATCCAGAGAGAATCCAACAGCATAACCCCTATTCTATTTCCCTCTTACCCATCTCATTTCTGAATGTTCAACATTTTATAACATTCATTCTCAACCAATAGGACACAATTTGGTTCAACTTCCAATGAGAAACTATAGTAAACATTCTAACTATTTTCTATACCAGACCATCAAAGAGACTAAATTTACTCTCCCTTCGAAATCACCAAGTCACTTCGATGTTTGCAATGCCTGCCAAGTTAATTAGACAACCAACTACCACTTTCTAGCTCGACACTGATTGGGTCCCACCAATATGTTCTTCACAAGCTACTGGGTCACTCATCACCACAATAGGGAGACATCATATCATATCCATCCGATACAGGTAAGTCCCATTGATATTCTAGAGTCTTATTGATGAGAGTCATCAGTCCATCAAGGAGACAATCTTTAGAGTCCTACCGACATAGTAACTTCCCCCCGATGCAAGCTTATCAACTTGTCCCATGTGGTCCTCATATCCATCGGCTTATCAGCTTGTCAAAGGGAGTTAACCTAGGGTCCCTTCGATATCATGAAGTCCCTCCAAATGGATTCCTTTATATGCTCCATCGAGCCATCAAGGAGACTCAAGACAGAGTCCCACCGAAATGATCAACTCCCATCGATGGAACATAATGCAAAAATAGTCTTATCGGAGTATCAGGGATACATGAATCCAAGTACCGTTAATAAAAACAAGTCACCTTGATACCACTCCAAACACCCAATCGCTAAAAAATTGAATGTCAGAACATCTTGTCAGAGGTGACAAAGTTCTAAAAACCCACGACATGCTAACAACAAAGAGAACCTCAAATCCGCTAAGTTAGAAGGTTATGCAACTTTAGAACCCCACAAATTAAGTTAGAAAAACTTGAAACCTAGTGACTTAAGTAACAAACCAGTTCCCACCAATGGGATTTTGATTAGACTAGTAACTTTGTCTTGGTGATATTCAACTGTCTATTAGATAATGTAGAGGCCCGAACACCAGTACATTTGAGGCACCATTTCTCAACATTTTCCCACTTGCCAAAGAATGTACTACCTACCAATCAACACATGAATCCTTTGTATCCCCTAGGACACCTGCAACAACATTTATAATGTCCATCTTCTTAGGCAATAGTTCTAAGCATCCTCCAAAGAAAAGGAACAAGCCATGGCATAAATTCACAGTCTAATCAGAGAAACTAACAAGGGATTCAACACACTGCCACCACTCCACTTATTCTCATAAGAAATATCAACTTCAAGGCTTCAATTTGAACACAACCATGAAGTTATCCTTTAGAAAACAAGATATAACACTAGCTAGAACAACAACTAGAACATTGACTATTCCCATCTAATTGATCAACCCATGTGACTGAAAATAACACCCACAACAAGTACTAATGAATCCAATCACACATTCCTCCAAGGTATCCACATTAGTAAACTCATGTCACCTACATAGCCAACCCATCAACTACAAAAATAAGCTCCATGTGCCAACTAGTCAAAGAAGAAAAAATACATACAGGAAATCCCACTACATGGGTAATAAATCTGAAAAGATCAAGGCATACCAAGTCTACCAATAGCATAACATAGAGAGTGTAAACATGTAGTTTCAAGGAACCATGCACAATGGTATGCAAAACCTATAATTAAATAACCTGTAAGAACAACTCTCACCACAAGTCTTCACAACTCTCCCAAGTTCTCCACGCCGAACAAAGGAAAAAGATTAAGAACCTCTATGTCATCACCCAAGAACATGAGTGAAAACACATAACCACAAGCTAGTGATCGCTACAACTTCGACCAAACCTCAAACCAATGTAATGTGAAACTAAACATCCAGGAAGACAACCAAGACCAAAGGGAGCACCTCTGTACATCATGTACCTATAGAAAGTCCTCCTACACACACCTTTGAATGCCAACTATGTCAAGTATGATCTCCTTCACAACACCCCAAAGAGAACAACATAAAAAACACCCAACCATTCAATCTCCAAGATCAAACACAACATATATTTCATGTAATTATATGGATGTAAGATTCTCCAAGAAGATCAAACTACTCCATTTCTAACCCTAGGAAATCAGACCATAGAAAACCATCTCCTAACAATCCTCATCAATAAATGATATCTTAAAACACAACAAAAGCACAAGGAGATAACCATTCTAAACATCCTTCAAATGAATCCTTCAGAACTAACTATAGAGCTCAAGATCCATATCTATTAAAGATACAACATATATACACATGCTAAACCAATCCTCAAATGAGTATCCAAATCCAATCATCATGAATCAACTCATTCCATGAGAATCAAAGCATGAACATAATCTAAAAGAAATAATGGAAAATAACTTTCAAATGATAATCTTCCAAGTAGACCAAGAGTGGGAATGAGAATGCTCCTCTAGGGTAACCAAGTCCTCATGACTTCTCCAAGAGAAATCTCCTCATTGGTCTCTATTGAACTCACGTCTAACCAAGGTGTAGGATCCTTGGACTTTCTACTGAAATCTCACCAAGAGTAACCATCACAACACACTTTTCTCATCTCAAGAGAAATACAAGCTCACCTTATTCTCCATTTATCCATGGGCACGTCCAGCCAATCATCTCATGCTAAATTCCAAATACATCATTGCACTATCATGAAGTTCTCAAGCATATGACCAATGTACCCAAAACACAAAGAATTAGTAGACCACTGTCAAAAGCTCCAATCATTTGAACCAAAAAATTATCATGACATCATGATATTACCATCCCCCTTAGGATATTCCATGCTCTAGGTGAAAATAACATGGTATCAAGAGCAAAAAATTATGCCAAAACTATAATGCACAATCAAGAGTATACCATAACATAAAACAAACAAACTCTAAACCACATCACCTGTCAAGCACCACCAACACCTCAACCAAAAACTCACAAGAGTCCTCCATGGATTCAAGATGTTACACATCTTCAAATAGTGTCAATGCAAATGTGAAAAATATCTTCCGCAACAACATGATCTAAGAGCTCCTCCTAGTAACATTTGCAACACTAAGGAAGATCATTCACCACATAGTGATGAATACATAGTCACTGCTAAAGCTCCCACTGAACAGTGATTCTGAGCTTTCCAAGCACACGGCCAAAATTTTTTTATACTGAAAATTCTCCAGGTCCACTCATTAACATATCCATTTGACAACAGTACCAAGCAACACCAAGATCTCCAAAACCAAGCAAAAATTAACATCAATGTCAAAAGCTTTCATAAACCAGTGTACCCAAGCTATCCATGACATGGTGATACACATGTTACAGGTCCCCATAACCGATTATTCATGTAATCAACACCATCCATCCTCTCATTTCAAAGCAACCACACCAATGTACAAGTGACCATAGACAAGGCCAGCTAGCAAATCTGCACTAACACTGAACCAACCTCATGGATATAGATAGTCTGCTTTTGAGTTATCTCACTACAGCCAATGGGTAGCCAATCCACCAACCGCATAAATCAAAGATGAATCACAGAAAACATGCAAACCCATCATTGCAATAGAAACAAAAACATCGAGATCTCAAAGAGAATAACCATGTAGACAACATGACTCAAACACCATATCAAGTTCAAATCCGATTGCCAATCATGTCCACAACTCAAGCACCATAGTCTAGAAACCCAACAAGAAACACTATAGGAAATGACGAGTGCCTAATCATGTAAAAAAACTCCCATGAAGAGAAGACATCAAAACTCCTCATACCATGCACAAAGCATGCATGTAGAACTACAACTATCTCATCTAGCAATGCCCCAAAAAATAGGGTTTAGAAAATAGTTTAACAGTAGCTCCACAAAACCACAAGTTTTTTCTTATCTGTGTAAAACCTACAAAACCACTGTGTTCAAGAACACCCATGCATACCCATGTCCACTTCACATCTGGATGACTCAAAAGTATAAAACATAAACACCATAATAGTTAAACCAAAATAATGGAATAACATGAATATGCATAACCATAGATTCTTTAGTTGGGAATCTATAAAACCCCTCAAATCCAAAGAACATGAATTTGAGCAATTCAAGTACTAAACATCCTTGAAAGAAAACATCAGTTAAGGAATTCTAGGCCCATATCAAGCCAACTCCAAAAACACCAACATGAACATGCATCTAAGAGAGACAAGCTATTGTAGAAGCTTTTAGATCATCCAATGATCAACTTCATAGCCTACATGCAATTGGGGTAACATAAAGCTATGCCTTCCAATACCAAGACAAAACACCCAACATAAGCACATTTCTCCATAGCTGAGAAACAAACCAAGCTTCTCCATACCATTAGGGATCCCCTCACATAGACACCTAATATGAAAGATTTGATACAACACAACCATAGAGTGAAATATTCCACCCCATGCATCAAGATTATATCGCTACCAACTCATGATCTTCATGTCACATCATTCCAATATGACCAACTCAAGTTTCTCCATCTTCTCCATCCTTCATAATACGTGTTGTCTCTTGAAACTCAAACAAAAGAGAAAGTATTTTTACTTACCAAAGGATCAATCCATCAGTTGATTCCTTCAAATTTCCTCAAGCATGCCACACTAAGAAATATTCATAGAAGAAATACCCAGAACTAAAAACACCAAGAACAAAAAAATCCAAAATATGGTTCTAATACCACTTGTTCAAAAATTTAAATCATCTCAGAAAGAAACATCCAAGATTAGTAGTGCTTTCAGTAGCTTTTATTTCATCAGATTTCCTCAAAGACACAAACTACTATGCCACAAAGTGAAATCAAACATAGTTCATTTCCCACATTGACCCTTAGAGAAAAGTTAATGCTAATTAAACTAGTTCCAAACAACACCATTAAACATGAAAGATGGAATGGAAACCATTAACACACAAATTTATGTGGGGAAAACCCTTTCAGGTAAAAAACCCCACACTCCAAAAGCCCAGATCGCCATTGTATTATTTAGTAATAGAATATAGTTACAAATACAATTCGAGCTCTAAGCCTTTATAGGTTTACATCTTGTTCCATCTGGAGAGAATTTGGTAGCATAATGCCTATTCTATTTCCCTCTCACCCATCTCATTATAGAACATTCAACATTTTATAACATTTATTCTCAACCAATAGGAAATAGTTTGGTTCAACTTCCAATGAGAAACTACAGTAAATGGTCTAACTGTCTGTTATATTAGACCATCGAAGAGACTACATTCACTCTCCCTTCAAAATCACCAAGTCAATCGGCCAACCAACTACCACTTTCTAGCTTGACACTGATCGGGTCCCACAAATACATTCTTCACAAGCTACTGAGTCACTCATCGCCACATTGGGGAGACATCATATTGTATCCCTATGATATAGGTAAGTCTCACTGATGTTCTTGAGTCTTACTGATGAGAGTCATCGGTCCATTGAGGAGACAGTCTTCAAAGTCCTGCCGACATACTAACATCTCCCTGATGCAAGCTTATCAACTTGTTCGATGTGTTCCCCACATCCATCAGCTTATCGGCCTATCGAAAGGACTTAACCTAGGGTCCCTTTGATATCATGAAGTCCATCTGATATGATTCCTTTATATGCTCTATCAAGCCATTGAGGAGACTCAAGATAGAGTCCCACCAAAATGATCAACTCTCATCGATGGAACATAATGCCAAAACAATATTATTGGAGTATCGAGGAGACGACTCCAAGTCCCATTGATAACAAGTCACCCCAATATCACTCCAATCGTTCAGTCGCTAAAAACCCAAACCTCATAAGCTCTTGTCGGAGGTTATAAATGTTTGAAAACTCATGACACGCCGATAATAAAGAGAACCTCAAAGCCACTAAGTTGGAAGGTTATGCAACCTTAGAACCCCATGACTTAAGTTAGAAAAACTTGAAACCCAACGACTTAAGTAACAAACCATTTCCTGCCATCGGGGTTTTGATTAGAAAAGTAACTTTGTGTTGGTGATATTCAACTATTTGTTAGAAAATGCAGAGGCCCAAACACTAGTACGTTTGATGCACCATCTCTCAATATTATATTCTAATTTTTCATGTTATTTGTGACTCCTTACACATTCAATATCTATAATGATTGAGGTGTCTTAATGGGTTGCTTTGAATGAGACAAGGGAGTTTAGTATTGAAATTTGATTTGTTATTAGACCAATGATTCACCCTCCTACCAATGGTCCTTTACTCCAATGGAAACACTAATATGGGGGTTTGACTACGACAAGCCCCGAAATAGCCCCAACATTTTTCCCCATTTTGTCATGTGTAGGTACTCGTTCACGTGGAGCTTGTAGGAGAACTAGAATTTCTGTGAGTTGAATATTTATCATCTTTGTTCTTATCATTCTTATATCATCTCTCTTGTTATTTCAATTAATCTATTATTTATTGCTTCAGTCATCATTTTAAACCTCAATACCTAGACTTTCAGTAGGCTTCTAGAGGTCTTTGTTTGTACTTTTTCACTATTTGTGCATACGAATGACAACGCACCTATGATACCCCAACACACCACGCTATCATCCCTATCTCACGCTATTGTACTCTAGCAGAAAGCTGACAGGGTTACAAATAGGACTCCAAAAACCTATTTGTTTATCTCCATTAAAAATCTCGAGTTAGTAGATTGAAAGAAGCACCAAGAGTGCTCTTCATTCTCTACCCTTAAAAAAATAAAATTTCCCTAAGCACCTATGGGGTTCAGGTAGATCAACACAAAATTCATCTCTTAGCTCTTTATGACCTAGAGTCATTGAGTGGCCAATCCCCCCTCTACAATATCTAATTCAAGTTCCCTTTTGAGTGCTAACAAATCTACACAGATAAATCTGGTACCTAGCACTCTGGAAGAAGGAAAAGAGATACCAATGGAATTTGAAACACAATGTAGGTTGCTTGGGATGGCCAAGAAGACATGGGAAGAAGGAAAATAGGCTTGGAAAACTCATGTGTGGAAGCTTCAAGAGTCAATTTCCTCCAGTTGACAACATTTCTATTCTTTATGCATTTCTATTTTTCAATTTCAGATTCTTTGTACATATGCAGAGTATATAGAATGGTTTCCTGCACTAGTTTTTGGTTTTTTCTTTGGTACATAACTTAGGGGGAATCAATTAAATCTTTAAATTTGTACATGTACATATATTTCTTAGGGGGAATCAATTCAATCTTTCAGTTTGTACATGTGCATATATTTCTTAGGGGGAGATTCATTATAGGTTAGAAAATTTGTTGTATGTATCCTTTACCCTTGATGTCAAAGGGGGAGAATATTTTGGAGATGTTTTAGCATGTTGCCATCAATGAAAAATGGGAAGATTGTTGGAAGAATGAGGAGTTTTTCATTGATGCAGTTGTTGGAAACATGAGCATGAGGGATAAACACAAGATACACTATTATGTATTACATTGTTGTCATTAATGCCAACATTGTATCTTGATATGGAGATCATGGTGCAAATAATTTTTGTTGGTTCTAACATGTTTTGGGATGTTTGTGGAAAATGATTTTGCATGAAGTTTTGATTCGATGAAGCTAATTGTGATGAAAATTGATTGTGTCAATTTTGCTAATTCTGTGTAATAGGGGATTTGGTGTTTTTGGTCCACATTGGTCAATGAATTAACATTTCATTCTATGGTTCTAACATAACTTGTTTGGTTGGTAGTGTTGCAAAGATAGCTACTGTTGCACCAAAAGATCGACCTGTTAATTCTTGGTATAGCCGCTGGATTTATACAAGATCAAGATTCACAGGAGGTGATTAAACCATGTCACGAAGCCCAAGCAGTGCATTGGACTACGCCTACCATAGGAATGTCAGAATCAGGGAACACTGAGAGGGGGGTGAATTAGTGTTTTGCAAAATTTAACTTTATTAATCTGATCTTTAAACCACTTGCAACATTGAACCAAAAGAAAGATGCAAGCAAATAAATAAATAATCCACAACACTATAACACAAGGATTTTTACGTGGAAACCTTGTTAGGGGAAAAACCATTGTGGAGGTCAATCCACAATTTGAGTACTCAAAATATAAGTGTTATACAAATGGGGAATGCACATGCATTCAGGCACACTGTCTACAGTTCACTGCTCAAAAACATAAAGGCTCACTTCCTTACAATTAATGTAAAAAGACAACTAGAGTGGTGAACTATGAAATGACATCTACAAATTCCTGAGAATAGTTTTGGTTAAGCTCATTGATTGAATTCCTTGACCTTTTGTTAGATTTTGCACTTTTGCTCTATCTGCTTCAACTCGCTTCACAAAATCCTTTTATGCACAAGTGAAACTATGCATAATCGCTCTACAACCCTTTTTATTTTTGCATCACACATCGACACACTCAATTCGCACACCAAAATGATATAAATGATCACTTACATATATCTGCAACAAAGGATTTAATCGCTACAAGTCGGCTTCAATAAAACATAAAATATTTTTCAACGGTCGGCTCAAATCTCAAATAATTTTCAATGCATACCATCCAAGGTCAGCCACAACATAGTGAGGACCCAAAAGAAAATCCTCAAACCCAAAAATAATTCAAATTTTTTTTCCTTGAACATTCACAACATGCCACATTCACTTAGTCGGCCTTCTAGCACTGTTAAACAAAAAATTATTCAACTGGATCTCCTAACTTGTACACCAATTGATGCAAAGACACAAAAATCAAGAATAAGATATTCCAGATACCCAACAACCTTCCCTAAGATCTACAACCCAAACTGATTAACTGGTAATGCAAATGGATTCAACTTTAGTTGACTTCAGTCGAATACCCTATTCTTCACTCTATCTTCTGGTATGGAAAAATACTAAAGTGTGGACCAGATCAATGACTTAGATTTCCACCAATAACAACACTAGAATCCATATTCCAACAATCTCGCCCTTTGGCATTGATGGCAACACTTAGTGAAAAATGACTAAGTGTCGGAACCAACATACTGCAATCCTTCAAGACTTCAAAAAGTCATAGCTGACACAACTCCCCTTGAATTTGATAAGGAATTTTTCATTGCTCTCTCTCCCCCTTTGACATCAATGACAATTTTTTTTTCCTACAGTATTCCCTTTTTGGAGTGTAACCAAAAACTTACTTATTCAAAATTTGGTTCAAAATTTTGAAGAAGTACAACCGCTACTTGTGTTAGAAAATTATCTTTTACTTTTCCTTCATCTCTAGAAGAAACTTCTTCCATTCTTCTACTACAATCCCAGTGATTATGATCATGCTGATATTTTTAGATGTCCGATTGATAATCTTGATGAGGGATTCCAAAATGGTGATGGGTTCTTCTAATATCTCTCCTTTCCTTAGTATCTCAATCAATTGTTCCAGTCTGCATTCTATTATGCCCTTCACTTTCCAAAAGGTGTCAATAATCCCGTTTCTGGTGTTTTGAACATTTGTATGCTCTATTTGTAATTCTTGAATCCTTTTCTTAATTGCACCATCTTGATCTTGAAACATGTTAAAATTTTTCCCATTACCATTCAACTCTATTTCAATTTGTTCCAACTTTTCTTTGTACTTGTTGATTGCATGAGGCCATCAAAGATAGTACTTATAGATGCTATTAGATGTGTTTATGCATTTCCTTAGTTGATTCATGTGCCTTTTTAGCTTGGTGAGAGATAATCTGTACTACTTCAGGTGTAGAATTACTTCTTCTTCCTTGTTTTGAAACTCAGAGTCCATGATTTCCTTGATGCATTCAATCATCTCTTCTGGAAACATATTCTGAACACTCTATAATTTAATATGGTTGTGCACAGGATGAGCACTTAGTACATTTAAAATCATGTCCTACTCATATGAAGGTCTGACAAACCATATGTTTGTGATTTTCTGCATTCCATCTTCCTCATGAATAAGCTGCAATAGCTTTTCTTTGGTTAAATCACCTTCTTCTTCACTTTCTTTTGACATTTCCTTTTCTTGTTTCGGTTCGGCTATTTCTAGTTTTTTAGTTTCCTTATCAAATTCCTCATTTGGTATGTCCAAAATCACCCATTCTTTTCCTTTCCCTTCAACTCTTTTAGTCTTGCATGCTGGAGGAGTACAAACAACAATTTCTTTTGCTCTTTTCCTCATTCTCTCCATCTCACTGGAGGAGGAACCAACTTCAAGTGCCCTTACCAGAAGGGGAATACCAATTGAGCCAAACTTCCTGAGGAAACCTTTAATGAAAATTTCATATTCTTGATCACAGTTTTCCAAATTGTTAGTGTATATAAATTTTCTTGCAAACTGGTTCACTCTCTTCCCATATTACATTGTTGTTCAGTGGTAAGCAATTCAGAAAATACATCACAAGATATATAACCAAAGTACCAAACTTGAAAGGGTAATCTGTCATCTTTGTTAACTATATGTTCTCTGTCAGTTAATCTTTCAAAAATCCACAAAGGTCAAAATCTTGAACTCCCATTATCATCTTGTGTGAAATGTAAACAACACCTGCTGAAGTTGCACCTTCTCTGTTTCTAAAAAATATTTTGTAGGATACTCCATGCACAATGTACCTTGTCACTAAATCTCTTATTGTTGAGATTATTAATGCCATTTGATCTCCAATTACTCCAGTTAGGGTTTCAACTTTATTTCGGATTGACTTCTTTCTTGACACATCCCCAACTTTGCATAACCTAGTTATAGTTCCAATCACTTCTTTCGAGATATGGTTGGGTTTATCCAGACTTAGAATATCATCATTCAATCTGTCCAGAATAAACTCAATGATTTATGTGTTCTCAAAATAGGGGAATTCACTCCAAATATCCAAGCTTTTTTGTTTCTTTTGGCCATTTCAATTCATCAATCGACAACATATTTCTTACAGCTCTAATCTTCTCACTGCTATACTCATCTAGGTTTATCATTCCTTTGATTTGATCCATTTTACCTTTCGTACTCGTTTCTTGTTTCTACCAAAGAAGTTCTTCAACACCAAATTAAATAGAAATTTCTCAACATAACTGAAGTACCTGATGGATTAGGGTTTCGCCATCAAATTATCTTCATGCTTTCAAAATTTTGTTGTAGAGTGCTCTCCTTCTTCTTTTCTTTGATATAAAGTGGCAAATGAGGGTTCCAAATTGTTTTTTATAACTCACACATCTAAACTTTTGTTGTACTAAATGCTTTTTCCCTAGGTGTTCTGGATACCCTGTTTTCTTAGTCAGTGAGAAAAATTCTTCTGTGGACCTTCAATTGCTTGAATTTATCTACAAGTGATTTCCAATGCATCTAAAAATCATTAATACAACTGTTGATAATCTGCCACATTCTGGCACCAACTACTGATAGGGGGAAAAAGGATTTTCTTGAAAAAATCCCCCTAGGCCAAAGGCCTGAGATCAATCCCTAAAGGAATTACTAGAAGTAGGTTCTGGTGCTGGCTCATTTCCTGCAACAGAGGCACTCTTCTTCACCCATGTATTCTTCATCTAATCTCTTATTTCATCCATAATCACTTTCCCTTTTCCTTTATCATCTTTCTATGTATTTCTACCTTTGTATGCCAGACCTCTTCTATCCATATTTTTTTTTTTGCATAATCTTGCAATGCGATTGTATTTTTTGAAATTGTAACACAAATCATTTCTTTGTCCAGACTAGTCAGTCCATTGATTTCTTCTTGATCTGCATTGGTTAGCAATATTCCCAAATCTTCCATAGGTATAACATTGAACATTCCTTCTATTGATAGAGTTGTTTGACATATTTCTGCATTCAATTGAATTATGACCAAACTTATTGCAATTGCAACACTAAACGAAGAATGATGGATCACTAGATTTCATTTTACTTCTACATTGACCAGCCATATGACCATATTTATTACAAGAAAAATAGTATCCATTAAACTTTTGAGCATTAGGTTGTCTTATCAGATTCCTTTTTACTTTGTTTATCTGGTTCCCTTGCCTGAAATTCCTTTATTCAAATCTGGAACTTTCTCCTTTCTCATATCCAAGACCTCTCTTGTCATTTGCATTCTTTTGAGCTTGAGCCAACTCATCAAGCTTAACTGAGCTAATCTTGAACTTCTCCTTATCTTCATTTGCAATAGCAAGTTCATCCCTGAGAATAACAATTTGTCTTTCAAGCTCTTCTTCATTATTTTTGGATTATTGTAGTTCAATCTCCAACTAAATGAATCCTCCATTAATTATGTTGCATTCATCAGATATTTCTTTTAAGGACCGAGCAAGATTCTCCTCATTCTTCTTTCTTTCTTCAATCTCCTTAGTCAGCTTCATCACCATAGATTCCATCTCATGCTTTAGGGTAGCATTGTCTCTGACAAGACTTTCACATTCCTCAGTTATTTCCTGCAAGGTTTGATTCAGGTGAACATCATCCACACTTTTTCTCTCTTTTTGCTTAATCTGGTCATAGAGATCCTTTCTCTTTTCCCTAGACTTAATAATCTAATCCTTCAATGTTTGAATGAATTTCTCTGCATCCTTTGGACTGATCAAGATCATCAAGTGCCACCAAAAGCTGCTGCTAAAGACTACTAGAGTCCATTACATTCCAAGATCCACCTCAAGCTATTAAACTTCTTTCAAGGAACTAGGCTCTAATACCAATTTTTGGAATAAGGGAACACTAAGAGGGGGGGGTGAATTAATGTTATGCAAAATTTAACTTTATTAATCTGATCTTTAAACCACTTGCAACATTGAACCAAAAGAAAGATGCAAGCACATAAATAAATAATCCACAACACTATAACACAAGGATTTTTACGTGCAAACCTTGTTAGGGGAAAAACCATGGTGAAGGTCAATCCACAATTTGAGTACTCAAAATATAAGTGTTATACAAATGGGGAATGCACATGCATTCAGGCACACTGTCTACAGTTCACTACTCAAAAACATAAAGGCTCACTGCCTTACAATTAATGTCAAAAGATAGCTAGAGTGGTGAACTATGAAATGACATCTACAAATTCCTAAGAATAGTTTTGGTTAAGCTCATTAATCGAATTCCTTGACCTTCTGTCAAATTTTGCACTTTTGCTCTATCTGCTTCAACCTGCTTCACAAAATCCTTTTATGCACAAGTGAAACTATGCATAATCACTCTACAACCCTTCAGATTTTTGTATCACACATTGACACACTTAATTCACACACCAAAATGATATAAATGATCACTTATATATATATCTGCAATAAAGGATTTAATCACTACAAGTTGGCTTCAGTAAAACATAAAACATTTTTCAACGATTGGCTCAAATCTCAAATAATTTTCAATGCACACCATCCAAAGTTGGCCACAACATAGTGAGGACCCAAAAAAAATCCTCAAACCTGAAAATACTTCAAACAATTTTTCCTCGAACATCCACAACATGCCACATTCACTTAGTCGACCTTCTAGCACTGTTAAACAAAAAATCATTCAATCGGATCTCCTAACTTGTACACCAATTGATGCGATGGAAAAAAACTCGAGAATAAGATATTCTAGATACCCAATGACCTTCCTTGAGATCCACAACCCAAACTGATAAATTGGTAATGCAAATAGATTCAACTTCAGTTGACTTCAATCAGATACCCTGTTCTTCACTTTGTCTTCTGGTATGGACAAATACTGAAGTGTGGACCGGATCAATGACTTGAGTTTCCATCAATGAAAACACCAAAAGCCATATTCCAACAAGGAAGAGGAGACCAAGGGTCACACCTTGCAACAATCCCCCCTAGCGCAAGCACGGGGTTTGAACCTATGACCTCGACTCTGATACCAATTGTTGCAAAGACAGCCGCCGTTGCACCAAAAGATCAACTTGTTAATGCCTGATACAACCGCTAGATTTATACAAGATCAAGATCCACAGGAGGAGGTTAAACCATGTCACAAATCCCAAGCAGCACACTAGAATACACCTACCACAGGAAGAGGAGACCAAGGCTCACACCTTGCAACAGGTAGAAGCATCTAATTTTAGAATTCCATCTTGTTTTGGATTTTGGTTTGTAGGTTATGAATGACAAAAGTTTGGTCTAGCAGTAACAATCATTTCCTATATAGTACATATGAGTTGGAGAGTCCACACTTCTCTGAGGATAGGATTTTGGATTTTTGGATTTAAAGAGATATTGACAGATGCCAATAGAGTGTGCATTCCAGATGGCATAGTGTTTCAATAACCGCATATCCGAATATGGGTATATAGTAGAATAATTTTTTTATTAGGTCTTCTATGGTTTTGAGCTAATATGTGTGAAGGTATGCAAAGATTAAGTATTTTAGATTTATGTGGGAGATATAATAAATCCATTCCAACCTATTTCAAAATGTTTTAAGGATTGAAACTTGGTGCAAGGTGTGTGTAGAGGGATTTAAGTCGACAAGTCATATATTGTATATTTTGTATGATAAATCCAATTAGGCCAACCTAATTGATGTTATGTTTGAAGTGGATATATAAGAAGTGGATATATAAGATAGAGTATTTTTGGTGTTTTGGTGTGTGAAAATAATGCAAGTGATGCGAATGATGTGAATTGAGAAAATACATTGTGAATCTAAGTTGTGAATGTTGAGTAGAATATTAGAGTGATGTGAATGTAGAGGAAAGTTACTATTAGATCAAAATCAGATGAATTGTGGTTTATTGAGCTTCATTGGAATTGTATCTCATGGATATGCTAGATGCAATTGTAACAGTTCAATCTAGGCTATGAGCCACAAAATTTCTTCTATTTCTCTTTCTCTCAATGGATAGTGAGTTCACTTGGACAATGAATCCACCTATAGTGAGCACCGTTGTAAATATACTATAATCAGTTATAATATATTATGAGCTAATCCTCACTGTGGTTTTTCCCATTTTGGGTTTTCCTTGTAAAAATCATGGTGTTCATGTGTTATGTGATTTTGTTGGATGTTTCATGCTTTCTTTCATTTACTACAATTGAATATGCTCTGCAGATTGGATGTTTAAATATTTGAATGGTTTAAAAGAATATAGATTCACCCCCCCTCTCAGTATTCAAGGTGTTCAATAGATATGACTTAAATAATTATTTTTTGCAAATTTGTAAAGATGCATCCCCAAATAAAAATTAGTCAAATGTACTTTGAAATGAATTTTTTAAATGTCAAAATAATTCACACGCAACTTGTTGTAGGGTACACATTGAACTTTTTAACCATGATGATATTTTTTGGCATATATGTGTAGCTTTGCATTTTTATGAGATTTGTAGGAGTGTATGATAAAAACTGCATCTAGATAAAAAAATATTTCAAGCATTTTATGTGAAAGAGTGGATGTAAAATTATTTTACAAGAAATAATGTTTAGATGGAACATGTGATAGTTTTGGTGGCTTGCAACATTAAAAAAATGTGTACACAAGGAGAATACACATGCAATTGGAAATGAAAAATAAGTTTTAAAAAAATATTTCATGGTATAAACTCTAAAAAGGTAGGAAAAAGGTAAAAATGTGTGAATTGGTGAGTGAAAAAATATCAGTATATCAATTTATGATTCTTTTTTGAGAGAATATAGTGTATAAATATGCAAGACATACACATAGAGCTCAATGGTTAGACTTTTAATTCTAGTTATGCAAGGGGGATTTCCACTTGGTACCATCATTTCAGTTGTAGACTTTATAAAGAATTATACATTATACCCATAAAATGAGCTTCAATCATAGTACTAAAAATCCACTAAGATTCTTATATTTATGCATATAGCATTCATTCATGCACTTGGAAATAAAAAGGAATATAGTAAGATCTTGAGGGAGTATCACTTTTATATTAGTGATGATTTCACACATTCTGTAAAGTTTGTGCAAGGTTTCTTTGAGATGACATGTGATAATTTGACTAGTAGAAATATCACATTTGGTTAATAGATCATATGTTCAGATAATTGTGCATCATAATACAAAAAGTCATACATGTTCTATTGGTTGAGAAAGATGCATAAGATGAGTGTTTTTCACCATATATGAAATTTATCTTAGTCTAGAATTGGAAAAGGGGAGTAGATGGTGCATAAGCATACATTAAAATATCTTCAAAACAAGAAGAGTTGAAGTTGAAAGATAGTACAATGTTGATAGATGTGTCATATATCATTGAATGACATAACATTACAATAAGTCTAGCTAACAAAGGTAATTCTACATTTCATAGATTCTTTTGGTTGGTAGATGAAGATTATATTATAAAATATGAAGACAATTGTACATTGATAGGATTGAGTGAGCTCCAATTTGTTCAAAGCTTTAATGCAGGTTCATGGACTATTCATATGACATATGATGTGATTTTGTTCTTTATATACATATCTTACTTGGAATGAGTGCAATTCAAAAGTGGGTTGATGAATGGTGTGCTATAAATTTAAGTGACTTGAGATGTATCAACTTAAAAGAGCACTACAACTCATAGAGATGGAATTGTTAGTTGAACTTGACTATTTTTAGATCTAGCTTAACCGAGTATTATAGATGTATTACGTAATAAAATTCAATATTTTATCTTATTTTATAGTATCTTTGTATCATTTACTAAATTTATCTAATAAAATAAAAAATTCAATGCACAACATGTTTATGCAATTATTGTAGATGAAGACAATGAAGAAGGAACACATTAATATTTGTGTCATTGTATTGAGACAAAAAATGGGTGCCTCTATCATATATAGAGAAGACATTGAGTATCCTCTAGGATTGGTGGTTGTTACTAGAACATGGCTTAGAAGGTACCTAATGAAGAATTATGATGTATTCTTGTTTGAGGATTTTGACACATAGGAAATTCTTCATTATTCTAACCTTGTTGTGGCATCACATTTTTAATTGATCAAATATAAGGGTAGATCATTGAATAAGAACTTGTGGAAATTTTACGAGTCTTCAACACCATAAAGAGTAGAGGGGATCTTCATGGTTCATTGGATTGCATTAGTGCAATGACACAAAGGTCATACATGGTTTGTAGGTATCTTTTATAATTTATAATTTATTTTATTTCATGTTGCTATGCACTTCTTAATATAGGAATTTAATTTGACTATGTTATACACTTATTAACTTCTTTGATTTAAGTATATTATGTACTTCTTAATATATGACTTTAATTTGGTCATGCTATTGAACTATTAAAATGTATGTTAATGGTACCAATCAAGCTTCCACCTCATATTTGGTGTTGTTAGTAGAGAGTTTAATATTCTTGAAGCAAAGACAATTTTTTTGAGTGATTGAGTGGATCCCTAACACTTTTGAGCTTTATTAGTTCATTTCCAATCCACCCATGATCAAATAAATCAATTTTATTAGGTATAAGTTCTTCAATTTATTAGTTTGTGTTAAAATACATCACTTGAGATGTCGCTCATATTAAAAAGAAAAGTAGAAACCATAACTCTTTGGAGCATAACATTCTTTCTAGATGCATAAGTTCTTTTTACCCGGTATCAAGTTAAGTGAGTGAGTACACATTTAATTTTCTATTCTTCATCAAACTCCTAGCTCTTCCTAATGGGCCTACATGTGTGAATCTATAACCTAGGCATGAGGATAATATATGGTAAATATAAAAAATATTTTAATTATTATAAAATGACATTTTATCCTCTAAATAGTTGGTTGCATTAAATTTTCAACTCATGTAGTTGTAAAAAGGAAATATAGGTGCCTAAATGTGGATCCTTATCCTTAAAGCATTTGTAATTGTACATACAAGTATCTTAAGTCACTTATTTTTATCATTTTATGCTTTTTTTTTCATTTATTTTGCTAATGGATGGGTGAGGGTTTCTATTTTTTCTAGAATTTTTATGTGTTGTTTAATTTCTCATTGCATGGAATTAATGGTGAAGTCATAATTTCTCTTATTTTCATTACTTTAGGACTTGTAGGAGGTAGTTCATAAGGTTAGAGAATAACATATCGATAATTATTGATGAAATTCACAGTTTTCTTCTTCCATATGAGAGTGTTGATCATCTAAATCCTTTATTTTAGTCTCTGAGTCTTGTTTACATCATAAGAAAGGTTTTAACATCATGATTGCAGTGCTTTTTTATGATTAATTAGTTATACGTTTAAATTTTATGAGGATTATGAGATTAATATAATGATATTCTTTATGATGTAGGGATAATGGAGATCAAGGTCTTAATGTACTCAAGGAATTGTGTAATTTAGGATCTTCCAAATTCCATCACATAATTGACATATATACCATCATTATTGGTAGCCATGCATTCACGTACAAGACCTTGACGAGATTAATATATTTCATTTCTATTACATCTTATTATTATTGTCATAAAACCTATTAGGCACTTGAAGAATCCATAATTCCATTTGTGGTGGTCATTAGTGTGTAACAACATGAGGACAATGATTGAATAAGTAGTAATGATGTTGGTTGGATCCCATAATAGAGGATTATCTATGCTTTCAACCCTAGGGCTATCTCAACCTTCATGATTTAGATAGGAAAATGATGATAATACAAGGGTTTTCTTTCCTAGGGAAATTTGTCAAACCATTTCTATTATTGGATCTCTTTATGAATTCTCTAAACCTTGGATCTACCATCTCCTAAAGAATTCTATCATTGTCATGGAAACACATGTGTCATCACAAAAGACTAAGGAAACTACCAACCTTTCCATTGTCATCCCAAGAAAGACTATCATGCCACTTTCAATTGACATGTACCTTCATGTGACCATTGTAATACTCATTTATCATTGAAACATTGATTTAGAAACATCAAAAAGTATTGGAGGTAAATATCAAACATTCATGAGGAGGCCCTAGTAGGTATATTTTTTAGTTTGTACATTGTGGAGGAAAATTTACTATGTCAACATGTCTTGTTGAGTGGGAGAACGATAGAGGAGGCCCCCATTTCCCCCCTAGTCTTCCAAATCTTCTAGACTACAATATTTTGAGGTAGTCTTTTAATATAATTGAGAAAAAATAAATGCCAATCTATGAAAAAGTAGTTATCAAGTTCATGAAACCTAAAAATGTTTTGCCTAAAAATAAAGGTAGATGTGGTATCCCTCTATAACAACATTGTGATTTTGGAAAAGGGAACAAGGGTGTAAATCAAATCCTTCCAATATCATAAGGGAAAGGTGACTAAAATTGATCTTAAATAACCACTTGCCTACTAACCTCAATGAAAGATCTAGAATGGTGGATTAGGGTTTCAGTTCTTTGTGAAAATGATGTGTGTGATGATATGATTGTAGATTAATTTGATAATACAATGATGTTCCTAGGTTAACTATGAAAATGTAAAAAATTAAGATGAATTTTGGAAAATACAAAATTGATAGATAAAAATAGAGTTCAAAATAGCAAAGGATAGACTAAGGAACTTGGAATACGAATTTGGGCTTGATTTGGATGGACAAGGGTAATGGGAACCCTAAATTGGGAAGCAGATATTGAAAATTAGGTTCCAGACTCTTGTTACTCCTTGTCTACAGGTTCTTCTTCTCTGGACTTAGTGTCAAAATCTTTGACTATTGATGATAAAATCCATTTTCCCTAATTTGTTGACTTGTAGGACTTGAATTCTTGAATGAATAATTAGGTCTTAATCCTCTTTAATATCACTTTAGATCTACAACCTACACACAAGAAAGGGGGAAAGGATTGTTCCATATAGGGGTTTAATTAAGTCAAACCCCATTTTGGTATTTCTACCTCCACAATGACTATGATGATGTAAAAGAGAGATAACCCTTGATTAGGTAGAGGCTAAATGATAAATAAGTGACAAATTAACAATTGTTGAAACTTACCACTCATATCTATGTTCCTTGATGGAATGAAGTCATTGCACTCATCACCTTCAAGGAGACATTGATGCTTGATTTTGATGCATGAGCATCCAGTGGTGTAAGGGCAATCTTGCATCACCCAAAAATAGTTAAATTTTAAGTTTATCATTTTATAGATGTTTTTACATTTTTGGATACCCTTTTCGTCATAATAAAATTCCAAATTTATGGTTTTTATTTTCTATTCGTGGGTTGAAAGATATTGCAATTTTAGTTTCCCAGATTTGCACCTAAAAATCTTCTGAGTTGGATTTGAGGCACTCAGAGCTTCTGGAATGGCCTTGAAACTTGCTGAAATCAGCGTAGCAGATTTCAAGTGCATTCTTGACTTCAAGACCTTTCCAATGGTTCAAACGGTTCGCGAATCGAAGTCCCGGATCAAAAGTTATGGCCCTGGGAAGTTGGAGTACTTTCTAAAAGATACCATTGCAAATGCTCTTTTGAAATTTGAACTTCATATTATAAATTTTCGGCGCCAAACCGCCTAAACTCAATTTGAATGTTATTTTGGCTCCAAACTAATGAGGAGCCCTATTTATGGGTGAGTTTTCTAATTTTTGGGTAACTTTTTGGGGACAAGCTCGCATATTGCGAAAGGGTTATTCTATAGCTGTCTGTAACTTGCATGTGTTGTAGAACTTGGGGATTTGAGATCCTCTGCATGTAAGAAGCTCCATTTTTTGAATAATAAAATTATTCTCTTATTTGTGGGTTATTTTCTGTGTCTCGGGTTGTGCCCTCATCAAGTGGTATCATAGCGGGTTTTCTTGAGCGTGTGGACAGATCGCCGATCGTGAGGCAGTTCGCACCAGGACCATGATTGTGGGTCGAGGTCAAGAAAGATGCCTCCAAGAGTGATGCCTGGTAGGTGTGGTGGTGTCAGAGGTGGTCGAGGTGGTAGAAATGTTGGTGGAAGAGATGCACTGGCAGCCCTCCAAAGACAGATTGATGCGTTGCAAGAGCAGTTGAGAAGAGGGTTAAACCTGAGGGAGGAAAGTGAGAATGAAGGAGAGGAAGAAGGTTCAAATGTAGAAGAGGAAGAAGAAGCAATTGATCAAGACCAAATGCGGCTAATAAGGGCCATTTCAAAGATCGAGAAAAGACCTAGAGTAGAAGTCCCCAGTTATTTTGGAAGTTTGAACCTGGAAGAGTTGATCGACTGGATCAATGAGCTAGAATAATATTTTGAGTATGAGGAAATAGAGGACCCGTGATCTAGTTAAGTTTGCTAAAATGAAGCAAAGGGCCATGCCAGTATTTGGTGGAAAGAGGTCCGGTTGGAAAGAAATCAAAGAGGAAAAGGAAATATCACCAAATGGGATCGCATGGTAGAGAAACTGAAGAAGCAGTTCATACCAATGGACTATGAGTTAGATCTATTAAATAAATTGCAAGGGTTGAAGCAAGGAAGTAGATCTGTGAAAGAATATACTGAAGATTTTCACAAGCTAATCATCAGAACGGGTCACACAGAGGCCAATAAGGAGAAGGTAGCCCGATATATTAATGGGTTACGACTGAGCATTCAGGAGGAGTTAAGCCTAGTCAGAATGACCACCATTGAGGATGTGTATCAGTTTGCTCTGAAGGTGGAAGAGAAGTTGAACAAAAGATTTGATGGCAAGCAAAAGGACGAGGAGGTCAAAGTGGAAGGGGCAGTGGAAGACCTTCAGGAAGCCGAAATGATGATGAAAGAAAAGTGAAGATGTGGGTACCAGCCGGCCAGAAGAATGATAACTTCTACTGCCCTCATGATCAAAATAGTGGCAATCAGAGGGGTAGAGGATGAGGAAGATCTGGGCCAGAACATAGAAGAGGTGGTTTCAGAGGAACTTGTTTCCATTGTGGTGAAGAAGAGCATCAAGCCTATGAATGTCCACAACACCAAGGAAGGGTAGAAAAAAGGCCAGAAGGTCATGGAAGGGTTGCACATGCAGATGAGGAGGCCCAATCTGAACATTCAGATGATGCTGAAAGGGGAGAAGCCCTAGTGAGTAGGAGAGCCCTGGTGACTCAGGAAAAGGAACTAGAATATAGGAAGAATCTATTTCATACAAGGTGCAAGTGTGAAGGAAAATGTTGTGATGTCATTATTGATGGTGGGAGCACTGATAATCTAGTGTCAGAAGAGATGGTCACAAGGTTGAAGTTGAAGAGGGAAAGACACCTGCATCCATATCAGATTGCCTGGTTGCAGAAAGACCACAAAGTTTTGGTCAATGAGCAGTGCTTAGTAAAGTTCAAGATCAGGAGCTACCATGATGAGGTACTCTGTGATATCATCCCCATGGATTCATTTCACATGTTGTTGGGGAGGCCGCGGAAATTTGATAGCGAAAGCTATGAAGGATGGCCATGCAAAAACTTATTCCTTGATAAAGGATGGGGTTTGTCACAAGTTGAAACCCCTGAAGGAGATCGAAGAAAAGGTATGCAGTAGTGCTAGAATTTGTTATGTAGATGGAAGAAATTTTTTAGAAGGTATGAAGCATGAGCGTGTGTGTTATGCATTGATTCCTAGAGTGAGTAAGGAGGATAGTTAGAAGGTTCTAGAAGAAGTTTCTGGGATGTTGGATGAGTTTCAGGATATTGTTTCTGATAATGTACCTCGAGGGTTTGCTACCAATAAGGAAAGCAGCCATAAGATTGATCTCTTAATCTTGTGAGCTAGTTTCGCCAAATAAAGACAGCCTGTGAATGACACCCTCAAGAGAAAATGAGGAGTTGAACACAAGTTAAAGAGTTGCTGGAGAGAAAGGGTTTCGGCTACGAGAGTTTGAGTGCAGCACTCGCAATACTAGCACCGTTAGCTGATGGGGAGTGAGGGATGTGTACGCATTCTGAGCCATAAACAAGATAACAATCAAATACAGCATACCGCTACAGGATGGATGACCATAACGCTTTGAGGGATCTTTTAGTAATTTCACAAGATTGATCTGTAAAGAGTGATATCACCAGATCTAGATTCAAGAGGGAGATGAATGGAAGACTACCTTCAAGACCAAAGAGGGCTTGTAGGAGTGGTTAGTCATGCCTTTTGGGCCAACCAATGCACCGAGCACATTCATGCAGCTCATAAACGAGGTATTAAAAGAATTTCTAGGAAGTTTT